>MU066075.1:7096-17148 GCA_013372525.1 Fulica atra
TCACATTCCCCTTTAATCACAATCCATTCAGTGGCATCTCAATCCATTCTGTGACATCACAATCCCTTCTGTGACGTCACAATCTATTCTGTGACATCACAATCCCTTCTGTGACATCACAATCCCTTCTCTGACGTCACAATCTATTCTGTGACTTCTCAATCCCCTAGCATCACAATCCATTCTTTGGCATCACAATCCCTTCTGTGAAGTCACAATCCCTTATAGGACGTCACAATTCACTCTGTGACATCACAATACCTTTTGTGACGTTACAATCAATTCTATGACATCGGATTCCGTTCTGGGACGACAAAATCCCTTCTGTGGCGTCACAATACCTTCTGTGACGTCACAATCCATTCTTTGAGGTCACAATTCATTCTGTGACATCACAATCTATTCTGTGATTTCACTATCTCTTCTGTGACGTCACAATCCATTCTGTGACATTACAATCCCTTCTGTGATGTCACAATACATTCTGTGACGTCACAATACATTCTGTGACTTCACTATCCATTCTGAGACATCACAATCCCTTCTCTGACTTCACAATCTATTCTGTGACTTCTCAATCCCATCGCTTCACAAACCATCCTGTGGCATCACAGTCCCTTCTGTGACATCAGAATCCCTTCTCTGATGTCGCAATTCATGCTGTGACGTCACAATTCCTTCTGTGAGGTCACAATCCGTTATGTGACGTCACAATCCATTCTGTGACGTCACAGTCCCTTCTTTGACGTCACAATCCATTCTGTGACGTCACAATCCCCTCCTCTCACAATCCATTCTGTGACATCACAATCCATTCTGTGAGGTCACAATACATTCTGTGAAATCTCAGTTCCTTCTGTGACATCGCAATCCCTTCTGTGACATCACAATACATTCTGTGACATCACAATACATTCTCTGACATCACAATCCCTTCTGTGATGTCACAATCAATTCTGTGACATCACAATCCGTTTTGTGACATCACAATCCATTCTGTGACGTCACAATCTATTCTGTGTCTTCTCAATCCCCTCGCTTCTCAATCCATTCTGTGAGGTCATAATCCAGTCTTTGACTTCACAATCCCTTCTCTGACGTCACAATCTATTCTGTGACTTGTCAATCCCCTCACTTCACAATCCTTTCTGTGGCTTCACAATCCATTCTGGGGCATCACAATCAATTCTATGACATCAGATACCCTTCTGTGACGTCACAATCCCTTCTGTGACGTCACAATCCATTCTGTGACATCACAATCCATTCTGTGACATCACAATCCCTTCTCTGACATCACAGTCCATTCTGTGTCTTTTCAAACCCCTCGCTTCACAATCCATTCTGTGAGGTCACAATCCATTCTGTGACATCACAATCCCTTCTGTGACGTCACAATCCATTCTGTGACGTCACAATCCATTCTGTGACTTCATATTTCCCTAGACTCACAATCCATTCTGTGGCATCTCAGTCCATTCTGTGACATCACACTACCTTCTGTGACATTACAATCCATTCTGTGACATCACAATACATTCTGTGGCGTCACAATCCCTTCTGTGACGTCAGAATCCATTCTGTGACGTCACAATCCCCTCGAATCACATTCCCTTCTGTGACGTCACAATACATTCTGTGAGGTCAAAATACATTCTGTGACATCACAATCCCTTCTGTGACGTCACAATCCATTATGTAACTTCTCATTACCCTCGACTCAAAATCCATTCTGTGACATCACAATTCATTCTGTGACTCACAATCCATTCTCTGACTTCTCAATCCCATCGCTTCACTATCCATTCTTTGGCATCACAATCAATTCTATGACATCAGAATCCCTTCTGTGACGTCACAATTCATTCTCTGACATCACAATACGTTATTAGACGTCACAATCCCTTCTGTGACGTCACAATCCATTCTGTGACATCACATTCCCTTCTGTGACGTCACAATACTTTCCGTGATGTCACAATACATTCTGTGACATCACAATCCCTTCTGTGACGTCAAAATCCCTTCTGTGACATCACAATCCGTTCTGTGACATCACAATCCGTTCTGTGACATCACAATCCCTTCTCTGACGTCACAAACTATTCTGTGAGTTCTCAATCCCATCGCTTCACAATCCATTCGGTGGAATCACAATCCATTCTGTGATATCAGAATCACTTCTGTGACGTCAGAATACATTCTGTGACGTCACAATCCATTCTGTGATATCACAATCCCTTCTGTGACATCACAATCCATTCTGTGGCATCACAATGAATTCTGTGACATCAGATTACCTTCTGTGACTTCACAATCCCTTCTGTGACGTCACAATCCATTCTGTGGCTTCACAATACATTCTGTGGCATCACAATCAATTCTGTGACATCAGATTCCCTTCTGTGACATCGCAATCCATTCTGTGAAATCAGAATCCCTTCGCTGTCGTCACAATCTATTCTGTGACTTATCAAACCCCTCGCTTCACAATCCATTCTATGGCATCACAATCCATTCTGTGACATCAGAATCCCTTCTGTGACGTCAGAATCCCTTCAGTGACGTCACAATCTATTCTGTGAGTTCTCAATCCCATCGCTTCACAATCCATTCTGTGGCATCTCAATCCATTCTGTGACATCACAATTCCTTCTGTGACGTCACAATCCATTCAGTGACTTCACAATCCATACTGTGACGTCACAATCCCTTTTGTGACGTCTCAATCCATTCTGTGGCATCACAATCAATTCTATGACATCAGATTACTTTCTGTGACATCACAATCCCTTATGTGACGTCACAATCCATTCTGTGTGGTCACAATCCATTCTGTGACATCACAATTCCTGATATGACGTCACAATCCATTCTGTGACGTCACAATCCATACTGTGAAGTCACAATCCATTGTGTGACATCACAATCCATTCTGTGTCATCACAATCCCTTCTCTGACGTCACAATCTATTCTGTGACTTGTCAATCCTGTCGCTTCACAATCCATTCTGTAGCATCTCAATTCATTCTGTGACATAAGATTCCGTTCTGTGACGTCACAATCCCTTCTGTGACGTCACAATCGATTCTGTGACATCAGATTCCCTTCTGTGACATCACAATCTATTCTGTGACATCACAATCCATTCTGTGACATCACAATCCATTCTGTGACTTCAAAATCCCTTCTGTGACATCACAATCTATTCTGTGACATCACAATCCCTTCTGTGACATCACAATCCCTTCTGTGACTTCAAAATCCCTTCTGTGACATCACAATCCATTCTGTGACATCACAATCACTTCTCTGACGTCACAATCTATTCTGTGACTTCTCAATCCCCTCGCTTCACAATCCATTCTGTGGCATCACAATAGATTCTATGACATCGGAATCCATTCTGTGACGTCACAATCCCTTCTGTGACGTCACAATCCCTTCTGTGACATCACAATCCCTTCTGTGACGTCACAATCCATTGCGTGACATCACAATCCATTCTGTGACATCACAGTCCCTTCTCTAACGTCACAATCTATTCTTTGCCTTCTGAAACCCCTCGCTTCACAATCCATTCTGTGCCATCACAATCAATTCTTTGATATCAGATTCCCTTCTGTGATGTCACAATACCTTCTGTGACGTCACAGTCCATTCTGTGACATCACAATATGTTCTGAGACGTCACAATCCCTTCTGTGACGTCACAATCCATTCTGTGATGTCACAATCCCTTCTGTGACGTCACAATCCCTTCTGTGACATCACAATCCATTCTCTGACGTCACAATTTTTTCTGTGGCTTAACAATCCCATCAATTCACAATCCATTCTGTGGCATCACAATTCATTCTGTGACATCAGATTCCTTTCTGTGACGTCACAATCCCTTCTGTGATGTCACAAAACATTCTGTGAAATCACAATCCCTTCTGTGACGTCAAAATCCCTTCTGTGACATCACAATCCATTCTGTGACATCACAAAACCTTCCCGGAACATCACAATCTATTCTGTGACTTGTCAATCCCCTCGCTTCACAATCCATTCTGTGGCATCACAATCCATTCTGTGTCATCAGAATCCCTTCTGTGACGTCAGAATCCCTTCTGTGAAGTCACAATCCATTCTGTGGCACCTCAATACATTCTGTGACGTAACAATCCCTTCTGTGATATCAGAACCAATTCTGTGACATCACAATCCATTCTGTGACATCACAATCCCTTCTCTGACCTCATAATCTATTCTGTGACTTCTCAAACCCCGCGCTTTACAATCCATTCTGTGGCATCACAATCAATTCTGTGACATCAGATTACATTCTGTGACTTCACAATCCCTTCTGTGACGTCACAATCCATTCTGTGGCTTCACAATACATTCTGTGGCATCACAATCAATTCTGTGACATCAGATTCCATTTTGTGAAGTCACAATCCCTTCTGTGACATCGCAATCCATTCTGTGAAAACAGATTCCCATCTGTGACATCACAATCCCTTCTGTGACGACAAAATCCATTCTGTGACGTCAAAATCCCTTCTGTGACATCACAATCTATTCTGTGAGTTCTCAATCCCATCGCTTCACAATCCATTCTGTGGCATCACAATTCATTCTGTGACATCATATTCCCTTCTCTGACGTCACAATCCATTCTGTGACGTCACAATCCATTCTGTTTCGTCAGAATCCCTTCTGTGACGTTACAATCCATTCTGTCACGTCACAATCCCCTCGTCTCACAGTCCCTTCTGTGACGTCACAATCCTTATATGTGACGTCACAATCCATTCCGTGAGGTCACAATACATTCTGTGATATCACTATCCCTTCTGTGACGTCACAATTCTTTCCGTGATATCGCAATCCATTCTGTGAAATCACAATCCCATCTGTGACATCACAATACCTTCTGTGACGTCACAATCCATTCTGTGTCTTCATGTTACCCTCGACACACAATCCATTCTGTGGCATCTCAATCCATTCTGTGACATCACAATTCCTTCTGTGACGTCACAATCCATTCAGTGAATTCACAATCCATACTGTGACGTCACAATCCATTCTGTGAGGACACAATCAATTCTGTGACATCACAATTCCTCCTTTGATATCACAATACCTTCTGTGAAGTCACAATCCATTCTGTGACATCACAATCCATTCTGTGGCATCACAATCCCTTCTGTGACATCACAATACCTTCTGTGATGTCACAATCCATTCTGAGACTTCACATTACCCTCGAATCACAATCCATTCTGTGGCATCACAATCCAATCAGTGACATCACAATACCTTCTGTGACGTCACAATGTATTCTTTGACGTCACAATCCATTCTGTGACATCAAAATAAGTTCTTAGACGTCACAATCCCTTCTATGACGTCACAATACATTCTGTGATGTCACAATCTCCTCGACTCATAATCACTTCTGTGAAGTGACAATCCCTTCTGTGACGTCACAATCCATTCTGTGATGTCACAATCCATTCTGTGACATCACAATTCCTTCTGTGATGTCACAATCCATTCTGTGAAGTCACAATCCATTCTGTGACATCGCAATCCATTCTGTGACATCACAATCCGTCTCTGACGTCACAATCTATTCTGTGAGTTCTCAATCCCATCGATTCACAATACATTCCGTGGCATCACAATCGCTTCTGTGACATCAGAATGCCTTCTGTGACGTCACAATCCATTCTTTGACATCACGAATGCATTCTGTGAAATCACAATCCATTTTTTGACATCACAATCTATTCTGTGACTTCACAATCCATTCTGTGACATCACAATCCCTTCTGTGACTTCACAATCCCTTATGTGACGTCACAATCCCCTCGCATCACAATCCATTCTGTGGCATCTCAATCCATTCTTTGACATCACAATCCCTTCTGTGACGTTACAATCAATTCTGTGACATCAGAATCCCTTCTTTCACGTCACAATCCCCTCACATCAAAATCCATTCGGTGAGGTCACAAACAAATCTTTGACTTCACAATCCCTTCTGTGACTTCACAATCAATTCTGTGACGTCACAATATATTCTGTGAAGTCATAATCCCTTCTATGACGTCACAATCCATTCTGTGACATCACAATCTATTCTGTGACATCACAATCCCTTCTCTGACGTCACAATCCATTCTGTGACGTCATAATCACCTCGTCTCACAATCCCTTCTGTGACGTCACAATCCCTTATGTGACGTCACAATCCATTCTGTGAGGTCACAATACATTCTGTGACATCACAATCCATTCTGTGACATCACAATACCTTCTCTGACGTCACAATCTATTCTGTGACTTCTCAATCCCCTCGCTTCACATTCCATTCTTTGGCATCACAATACATTGTGTGACATCAGAATCCCTTATGTGACGTCACAATCCATTCTGTGACATCTCAATCCATTCTGTGACATCACAATTCATTCTGTGACGTCACCATCCATTCTGTGACGTCACAATACCTTCTGTGACATCTCAATCCATTCTGTGACATCACAATCACTTCTCTGACGTCACAATCCCTTCTGTGACATCACAATCCCTTCTGTGAGGTCACAATTCATTCTCTGATTTCACATTCCCATAGACTCACAATCCATTCTGTGGCATCTCAATCCATTCTGTGATATCACAGTCCCTTCTGTGACGTTACAATCCATTCTGTGAGGTCACAATACTTTCTGTGACATCACAATCAATTCTGTGGCGTCACAATCCATTCAGTAACGTCACAATACATTCTGTGAAATCACAATACGTTCTTAGACGTCACAATCCCTTCTGTGACGTCACAATACATACTGTGATTTCTCAATCCCATCGACTCATAATCACTTCTTTGAAGTCACAATACCTTATGTGAAGTCAAAATCCATTCTGTGACATCACAATTCCTTCTGTGACATCACAAACCATTCTGTGACGTCACAATCCATTCTGTGACATCACAATCCATTCTGTGGCATCACAATCCCTTCTGTTATGTCACAATTCATTCTATGACTTCACATTCCCCTCTAATTACAATCCATTCAGTGGCATCTCAATACATTCTGTGACGTCACAATCCCAATCCCTTCTGTGACGTCACAATCCCTTCTGTGAAGTCACAATACATTCCGTGGCATCACAATCACTTCTGTGACATCACAATCTATTCTGTGAAGTCACAATTCCTTCTGTGAAGTCACAATCTATTCTGTGATGTCACAATACTTTCTGTGAAGTCACAATACATTCTGTGACATCACAATTCCTTCTGTGACATCACAATCTATTCTGTGAAGTCACAATCCCTTCTGTGACATCTCAATCCCTTCTGTGAAGCCACAATACATTCTGTGACATCACAATCCCTTCTGTGACATCACAATCCGTTATGTGAAGTCACAATTCCTTCTGTGACATCACAATCCCTTCTGTGACATCACTATCTATTCTGTGAAGTCACAATCCTTTCTGTGGCGTCACAATACATTCTGTGACATCACAATCTCTTCTGTGACATCACAATCCCTTCTGTGACATCAAAATCTATTCTGTGACATCACAATACCTTCTGTGATGTCACAATACATTCTGTGAAGTCACAATACATTCTGTGACATCACAATCCCTTCTGTGAAGTCACAATACATTCTGTGACATCAAAATCCCTTCTGTGACATCACAATTTATTGTGTGATATCACAATCCGTTCTGTGACATCACAATATATTCTGTGATGTCACATTCCTTTCTGTGACATCACAATCCCTTCTGTGGCATCACAATACATTCTGTGACATCACAATCCCTACTGTGACATCACAATCCATTCTGTGAAGTCACAATACATTCTGTGACATCACAATCCCTTCTGTGACATCACAATCCCTTCTGTGACATCACAATATATTCTGTGGCATTACAATCCCTTCTATGACATCACAATCTATTCTGTGACATCACAATCTATTCTGTGAAGTCACAATACATTCTGTGACATCACAATCCCTTCTGTGACATCACAATCCCTTCTGTGACATCACAATCCCTTCTGTGACATCACAATACCTTCTGTGACATCACAATCCCTTCTGTGAAGTCACAATACATTCCGTGGCATCACAATCCCTTCTGTGACCGCACAATTCTTTCTGTGAAGTCACAATCCATTCTGTGGCATCACAATCCCTTCTGTGACATCACAATCCCCTCTGTGAAGTCACAATCCCTTCTGTGACATCACATTCCCTTCTGTGACATCACAATCTATTCTGTGAAGTCACAATTCCTTCTGTGAAGTCACAATATATTCTGTGACGTCACAATCTATTCTGTGACATCACAATACATTCTGCGATGTCACAATACATTCTGTGACGTCACAATACCTTTTGTGACATCACAATCTATTCTGTGAAGTCACAATCCCTTCTGTGACATCACAATATATTCTGTGAAGTCACAGTACATTCTTTGAAGTCACTATACGTTCTGTGGCATCACAATTCCTTCTGTGACATCACAGTATATTCTGTGACGTCACAATACATTCTGTGACATCACAATACATTCTGTGAAGTCACAATACATTCTGTGACATCACAATCCCTTCTGTGAAGTCACAATACATTCTGTGACATCACAATCTATTCTGTGGCATCTCAATCCCTTCTGTGACATCACAATCTATTCTGTGACATCACAATCTATTCTGTGACATCACAATATATTCTGTGAAGTCACAATAGATTCTGTGAAGTCACAATATATTCTGTGACATCACAATCTATTTTGTGAAGTCACAATCCTATCTGTGACATCACAATCTATTCTGTGAAGTCACAATCCCTTCTGTGACATCAGAATCCAGTCTGTGACATCACAATCCCTCCTGTGACATCACAATCCCTTCTGTGACATCAAAATCCCTTCTGTGACATCACAATCCCTTCTGTGACATCAAAATCCCTTCTGTGACATCACAATCTCTTCTGTAAAGTCACAATATTTTCTGTGGCATCACAATCCTTTCTGTGACATCGCAATACTTTCTGTGGCATCACAATGCCTTCTGTGAAATCATAATCCATTCTATGACATCAGATTCCTTTTTCTGAAGTCACAATACATTCTGTGACATCAGAATCCCTTTTGTGACATCACAATCCATTCTGTGAAGTCACAATCCATTCTGTGAAGTCACAATCCCTTCTGTGACATCACAATCTATTCTGTGAAGTCACAATCCCTTCTGTGACATCACAATCCCATCTGTGACATCACAATCTATTCTGTGAAGTCACAATCCATTCTTTGGCATCACAATCCCTTCTGTGACATCACAATCTATTCTGTGAAGTCACAATCCATTCTGTGACATCACAATCTCTTCTGTGACATCACAATCCCTTCTGTGACATCACAATCTATTCTGTGAAGTCACAATACCTTCTGTGAAGTCACAATACAATCTGTGAAGTCACAATACTTTCTGTGACATCACAATACATTCTGTGAAGTCACAATACATTCTGTGACATCACAATCTATTCTGTGACATCAGAATCTATTCTGTGACATAACAATCCCTTCTAAGACATCACAATCTATTCTGTGAAGTCACAATACATTCTGTGAAGTCACAATACATTCTGTGGCATCACAATCCCTTCTGTGACATCACAATCCCTTCTGTGAAGTCACAATACATTCTGTGACATCACAATCCCTTCTGTGAAGTCACAATACATTCTGTGGCATCACAATCCCTTCTGTGACATCACAATCCCTTCTGTGAAGTCACAATACATTCTGTGACATCACAATCCCTTCTGTGAAGTCACAATCCCTTCTGTGACATCACAATCCTTTATGTGAAGTCACAATCCCTTCTGTGACATCACAGTCTATTCTGTGAGGTCACAATCCATTCTGTGACATCAGATTCCCTTCTGTGACATCAGAATCCATTCTGTGACATCACAATCCCTTCTGTGACATCAAAATCCCTTCTGTG
>JABXFB010011630.1:0-17138 GCA_013372525.1 Fulica atra
TGCAGCAGGTATCAAGGCATTTCTTTGTTACCAACTTTTGTAACTCAGCTGTTCCAGAGCTGCAATGAAGCTTACTGAGACATTTGAACAGCTGCAGATGTGTCGGCAGCAGGCTACAGCTTGCAGCCCCCTGGACAGAACGCTTACCTGGAGAGGGGCCTCCGTGTTGGCCAAGGCTCTCTCCAGCCGGTCCTTCATGTCTGCCAGAGCGTTGGTCTCCTTGATCATCTTATCCTGCTCGTGGCGCAGCTCTGACTTCCAAAATATGATGTCATTGACACGCTGTCCCAGTGTTTTAGTGGTTTCTCCCTGGGTTTTCCATGTCTGCTGGTATTTATCTTGCATCAAGCAGGAGCTGTCAGCTGTCAGACACTCTGCAGTGTGCCGGACAGTCTCTGACCTGTTGTAGTTGGTCAGGTTGGACCTGTACCAGGCACCAGGAGTGTATCTGGTGAAGAGGGCTGTTTGGTGGGAGATGGAAGGAAGTGCCTCTCTGGGGGTTAGCCTCTGAGAGCTTTTGGAAGAGGGACCCACAGTGGGTTTGGCCACTCTGGGCATCCAGGGGGAGCTGAAGCTATTAGGCAAGGGGGAGGAAGGGAAGCGATTCTGAAGGCTTGAGGCCGTGCTGATGGGAGGCAGAAAGTTGCTGAGTGTTGATCTTGGGTGGGTGTACGTAGTCCTCAAGGGAGAGCCGAGCAGCTCCATTCTGGGGTTTTGGAGTGCTCGTGGAGATGCTGAACTCACTGCTGCACTGCCGAGCTCTGTGGCAGCACTGCCAGGGGCCCGGTGCCGTCAGTGACACAGGAGCAGTGGGCCATTGCCACGGGCACATGGTGCTCAGCAACCCAATTGTTCCCTGGAACACTCCCTGCAGCTGCCAGGGCAACAGGATGCGGCCATTGCGCAACCCAGGGCTCTCCACTGGCAACCCAGTGAGACCCCTGGGCAAGAAAATACCTTCCCGTGACATCCTAGTTCCTCTCCTGCACCACTTCTTGCCCTCGCTGGGCAAGCAGGTAGAGCTGTTGGGCAGCTCTTAGTGATATGGTTTAGTCTTTGGTTGTCTTGTAAGGAGCAGGCAGTTGTACTCATGAAGCCTTATGGAGCCCTTCTGACTGGAGAGATTCTCTGATAGGAACCCAGTGCCCTCAGTGGGCAACCCACTGCAGATTCCATGTAACCTAATGCCTTTTCTGGGCCACTTCATCCTTTCCCTGTGCCCTTAATGGGCAACCCAGTACAGCATCCCAGTGAAACCCATGGGCAAACCAGAATCCTCACTGGGCAACCTGTTTGCCAGCACTGCTGGCCCTGGGCCAGCCCGTGGCCAAGCAGAGACCTCGCTGGGGCAGGACACTACACCAGGGTGTTGGTGCCAGCACCCCAGGTGAGGAGGTTCCCAGCATCCCCAAGAGATCCACCATGAAAAGCCTTGCACAGCACCATGGCATCATGCCCCAGTCACCCAGTGACATCAGGAATGGTTCCTGGGGAGGCCCCTTTCCCAGTTATTCTAGGCTTTATGTGGAGAAAAGGCACCCTGCCCCGCCACTCCTGCTTTCCATGGACACACACACACAGAGTTGCCCTGCTTAGGAAAGCCATGCCTCTGGTGCCAAAGCTCTGACATAAGCCCTAACTCAATGTGTTTCATGTGTACAAAGTTTAACATGCTTTGATTTCACTTGAACCATGTCTTCTCCACATGCTGCAAGGGGATCGATCTCTCTCTCTCTCCAGTGCCTGGAGTACCTCCTCCCCCTGTTCTTCACTGGCCTTGGTGTCTGCACGGTTTCTCACATCTCACTCTCTTCTCTCCGGCCCTCAGTCAGCTGGTGTTGACTCTGTCGGGCCAAGGGCAAGCTTCTAGCTGCTGCTTGCAGAAGCCACCCCTGCAGCCCTCCTTCCTCTGCCAGAAACTTGCCACACTAAACCAAAACACAGAGTTTGTCCCCAAGCAGCGACCATTTGAGCTCAGACACAAAACAACCTGCAGGCAGAGGCATTTTGCCACCAGAGAAGGGACCGAGAAGAAGCAACCAGCTGCGCAGACACCAAGGCCAGGCCCGA
Source organism: Fulica atra (assembly GCA_013372525.1). Taxonomy (NCBI): domain Eukaryota; kingdom Metazoa; phylum Chordata; class Aves; order Gruiformes; family Rallidae; genus Fulica; species Fulica atra. The sequence goes on from JABXFB010011630.1 coordinate 2,071, forward strand.
AGTTCACTGGGTGTATTAGTTGTGGTAGTTGTAATAAACCTTGTCTAAGCCATTTGTTAATCAAACCAGTGGGCAGTTAAACTATGTTAACCTCTGTAACCAAGCTGTTATGAATCACAGTTGATGTGAGGGTACAGGATTACGATATATAGGTAGTGTAGTTATGCAGTGTAGTTATGGGAAGCAGCTCTGGGAACTAACGGCTTGTGAAGGACAAGAGAGGCTGTTTCTTTTCCTTTCTTTTTCATAACAAAGGACTTACTTGTGACAGTCTCATACTATCTCTGGGAACAAGGATTCCAGGGCGGGATGGCATCCACCACTGATACATTGTTTATCCCCTTGCTACAGAAAAACTGACTATCAAGGACATAAAGTAGCTGTGTCAGTTTGGTGAGGCTGTGCTGCTGAGACGGTTTCTTTAAGCAGCAGTTAGAGTTTTCTGCCAGCCTAAACTATAAACAACGAGCAATTCAAGGCCAAAGTTGTGGCCCGAGAGACAGTCGAGCGCCTCTGAGAATCACATAGATATAAACAACCCAAAAGCAGCTGCATTTTGCCACCGGAGAAGGGAGCGAGAAGATGTAACGAGCTGCGCAGACACCAAGGCAGGGAAAGGGAAGGGGAGGAGACGGCCCAGGTGCTGGAGAGAAAGATGCCCCTGCAGCCCCTGGAGAAACCCATGGAAAAGGCCGAGCCTTCACCTGCAGCCCATGGAGAAGTTCATGGAGGACGATCTCCTGTGGGTGAGACCCCACGGTGCAGCAAGGGGAGGGTGTGGAATAATGCCCTCCCCCCCCGGCTGAGAAGGAAACCAACTTGCAAGGGACTGACCGAAGCCCCCATCTCCCAGTCCCTGCCCCCCTGTGCTGCGATCGGGGGAAGAAGGGAGTAAAATCATGACTAGAGTGAAGTCTGCTAAGAAGGGAGCAGGGGGGGGAGGTTAGAGTTGTTTTAAGATCTGGAAAAGCAAAACAGTTCATGAAGAAGTAACTGAAAATCCCATTTTTTCCCAGTCCCTACCCCCTGTACTGCGAGCAGGGGGAAGAAGGGAGCAAGGTCATGGCTAAAGGGAAGTCTGCTTACAATGGAGGGGTGGGGGGAAGGTGCTACCAAGAACCCCATCTTCCCCAGTCCCTGTCCCCCCCGTACTGTGAAAAGGAGAGAAGAAGGGAGTGAAATGATGACTAGAGTGAAGTCTGCTAAGAATGGAGTGGTGGGGGGAAAGTGTTTTAAGATCTGGTTGCGTTTGTTTTAAGATCTGGTTGTGCTCCCAATGCTGGTTTCTTCACTGTTCTTTGTAGTGTAGTGTAATAAAGTAGGTAGTTTCTCTCTTCTTCACTTTGTGTTGAGTCTGTTTTTCCCATGTCATTGCTGACAGAATGATCTCTCCCTGTCCTTATTTTGTCTCCTGAACCTCTTAATATATATTTTCTCCCCTGTCCAACTAAGAAGGGGAGTAATAGACTGACTTTGGTGGGCGTCTGCCCTCCAGCCAGGGCTAAACCACCACACTAATACACAACCTGGAGGCATTCCCTGAGGACTAGTGCAGCTGCACTGCAGTTTTTATGGGGGGGTAAAATGTGAGATAGATTTGAGGTTATTCTGTCCCTACAGAGGTCTGGATTTGCAGCACTTGGCTTTTTGTTGTTTGGGGTTTTTTTTTTTACCAAATACTTTCTGACTCAGAGAAAGTGGAAATCACCTTCAGGCTTGTCATGGTTTTACCCCGGCTGAGAGCCGAGATCCACGCAGCTGCCTGCTCCTTAAAGGAGAAGAGCAGGGGAAGAGGGAAGGGGCGGGGGGTGGGAGGGGTGAGAGGCAAGGGAAGGGAAAAGGAAGGGACAAATAACCCCAAAACCAAGAAATTAAGAGGCCCGTGGCTTGGGATAAGGACAGTTTACTAAGATAACAGAAAGATAGAATATAACAATGCTGACAGGATTTTAGAGCAAAAATATATGAAGCTATTTGTATATATTGATACACAGTGCAGTTTCTCACCGACCCCACAGCTCAGGCCGTGCCACCCAGAGCCGTCCCAGAACCCGACCGTCCCCCCAAGAACTGCGTGTCCTGGAGCGGCCCCTGCTCTTCCTCCTGTCAGCCCCCGATATCCTGGGCAGGACATAATTGGCATGGAATACTCTCTTTGGCCAGTTTAGGTCACCTGTCCTGGCTTCACCCCTCCTTTCTCATGAAGAGCTGAGAAAGTCCTTGATTGACAGCAACTAAAAACATCAGGGTGTTATCAGCACTGCTTTCATTTTAACACCCAAACACAGCATTCCATCCGCTGCTACAAATGAAGTAAACTCCATCCTGACCAAAACCAGGACAAGGCTAATAGAACCAATTGTTTTTTCTTTGCACGCTGAGGTTTAGCTCCAAATTGCACTTTATTAAATGCACTTTGTAGATAGAACCTCTTCATTTGTTACGTTGCAGTTAACTGGGGTTAGTATCAGGCTGACATTTGGCAGACAGCTGATTTTTCATGCACAGAACTGGGAAATAGTGAAAACCAGCTGGTGCTTTTTTATATATTACTCTTTAATTTTAGCTCTTCTAAAGGCGTACAGGAGGAAAGAGACACAAGGACCTTTTGCTGTTATTCAGTGTTAGCTGCGTTAAGAATTTGGTGCTTTGCCTTTAAAAAAAGCAGTCTCAGATTAGTATTATTCTAAAATAATTCAATTTAAAGGAGCAGCAGAATGCTGGATCAACTTTTACTGCATGACTAGAGTTTTTAAGAGTAGCTTATAGGAAATCATAGACATCAGGGGAATCAGGATAGATTATTTTGTCAATCTGGCTGCCTAAACATCCAGCCTGGAGGTTTGCACACAGCCTGTAACTGGAAGTTCTTAAAGAGCTGTGGCATCCTGGGAGGGTCTGAAGAGGAGGAATGCTGATGTCCTTGTTTGGCAGAGTCTCTGGATCCCATAAGGCAACAGAGCCCAGAGTTCCAGAACTGAACCGCAGGCAAAATGAGCTCCGTGCACTGAAGTACAGGGACTGAGGGTATTCCAGAAGCAAAAGGTGCTGAAGCTGGATCGGCGATACTCTTTTGATGGGATGATGGGTGTATTTTGTAAAGGGAGCAGCAGAGACTTTTCTGGAACATCCTGTATGGTACTCTGTGGAACTCACAGTAGAAGCAGTGCCATAGGATAGTAGTGCATCACATGCAATTGAAATATACGCAAGCGGACTGATAGGTCTTCACAAGTATTGTCTGTCAGTGAAGAATCCTGGTGGAAGGGCAATTTTCCTACCAACGTTTTCCAGGTGGCAGTGCTCGATTCAGCCCTAGTCACCACCTGCTTTATTTAGGGGGTGTAAAATTGCTGCTCTCAAGGTATGTGAACGGTGAAACATAAAAGAGCATCAGAAACAAAAATGGAAACTAAAGCCATGCACATTCACATGTGACCTGAAAGGAGTATTTTAAGAGTGAGGACACTGAGACTGGAATGAACTGGAACTGTTTAAAACTCCCTTTTGCCCGGAGCACACAGCACACATCTCAGGGGTTTGCTGCATTCTGGCAGAGAGGCAGCAGAGCCAAAGGAGCCAGGCTGATGCCTGTCTCAGAAACACTTCCCATGCTGATGTCCATGGCCCTCAGAGCAAGGCCTGCAGTGAAGCGCTGGCTTCTGCCTGCCAGCCCTGGCTGGGCTGACTGGGCCTGAAAGTCCTGGCCCCGCCCTTGCAGAAGGAGTGTTCAGCTCTGCCCCTGCCCGGCAGCAGCCTGGATGTGTCAGGCAGCTCCTGACAGGAATCTCCCCCGGCTGCCTGGATCTTGCCCATGCAGGGAGCTCCAGCAGGCAGGAGAAGCCCCTGCGCTTGGCCAAGGGCCTTGCTGCCTCACGGGGACCCCAGCCTTCAGCTCAGCTTGGTCGCAGCTGGAGCAGAGACTGGGCCTGGCCAGACCCCCATGGCTGCCCAGTAGCCCCATGACCCAGGCCTACAGTTCCCACAATGCCCCAGGAACCACCATGGCCGCCCAGCAGCCTCTGCCCTCTGACTCCCACCATGCCCAGGAACTATTATGGCTGCCCAGCAGCCTCTGGCCCACAGCTCCCATCACGCAGCAGGGCTGCTGCTTCCTGCAATGGGACCGTTAAGAGACACCATCCCCCAGGCCGGCCCTGCCCCCGCAGGCCCCATGGCTGCCTCCCCAGGGCTGTCCCTGCCCAAGAGGGACAGCAGATGGACAGAGGGACGGGTTGAAAGATGGGCAGGAAGCTGAGGGAGGGAGGAGGAAGGAGGGAAAAGCTGGGAGAGATGGCAGCAGAGGCAGAGATCAGAAAGGAGATGGAGGGGCTGGGGAGGGCAGGTGCCTGAATAAAACTGGTGCTGAGCAGCAGCCCAGAGGAGCAGCAGGGCCAGGTAGAGGGCAGAGGGACTGGGTGACACAGGCCAGGCCAGAGAGCAGAACGGGGGGACACGAATAGAGAAGAGGCAGAGGGGAGGAGAAAGGATTGACAGGAAACAGAGAAGGGCAGGGAGCAGGAGAGAGATGTGTGGAGAGAGGGAAACAGAGCAACAGGCTGCAGGACAGACAGACAGGGACCAGGAGGGACAGACAGGCAGTCAGGGAGAGACAACATCAGCCAGTGTCTCTGGGCCAGAGAGGGGAGGAGTGAAAGAAGAAGACCAGGCAGCAGAGACAGAGAGGGAAAGAGACATTTCCTGGTGGGCTGCAGGCTGGGAGGGAGGAATCACAAACTGGGGGCAAGGGTCTGGACAGAGCACTGTTGGGGAGATGAAAACCAGCATTGATGGGCAACTGCCCCAATTCCTGAGCTCTGGTGTGATCTTTGAAATGTCCTGTGTGCTGGAGAGCGTGCTGCAGGGAGTGACAGCGACTGCAGAGCAACGCTGAGACCAGCCAGACAGAGGTGGTGACGGTGGCTGCAGAGCAGCCCAGGTGAAGCAGTTCTCTTGACTGTCAAAGCTGAGACCCCTAAATGTGGTAATCCCAAGAAAGGGGCACATGCAAACGTCGATCGTGTTCACCTCTCCAAATCATGTTACTTGTCACCCCTGGGAGGGAACACCTAAACCTGGGCTATAAAGGACAGTGAGGAAGTTATGCCTGAGGTAACTGCTACCAAATTCCACAGCGTTCAAAATTCTGCTGTTTCAAGGAAATCCACAAGATGAGCTGGTCCAGCTGAGCCTTGACTCTTTTGGGAAACTTGGGCTGGTGACTTGTGTAATTGTGGGTTTCCCACTCACCAGTCGGAAAACAGTTAATTCAGTTACAAATTTATTTTTATTAATTTAGCAGGCAGAGCAGCGCTGGGCCGCTGGAGAGTCTCAGCTCTACCAACGGCACGCACGGTCCCTGTCCGAGTTAAGGTTTTTATAGTCTTCTAGTTCCGGGTCCCGATTGTCCCACAGAGACTTCCATTTAGTTTCCTGCGTGTGCCCCAGTTGTTGTTAGGGGGTCGTCTTCTACCTCCTGGTGGTCGATGGGATGAAGTCGCTTGTCTTCCTCACTTGTCCCTTAGTTGACCCCTCTCCCATATTTGGTCATCTTTAACAGCAAGCTCACTCATTGGCTACTTGATTTCTGTCGTTTCTACTTCTAAGTGACCTATAACTCAATTCTATGCTTCGTTAGCAACTTACAATATACGTTACACAATCATTCTTACAAAATCAGAATGTTACGGCCTGTTTCAAGGTACATGCGGTTTACTGAACAAAGGCTCATCTATCACACTCATTTTCCCAGTCCCTGCCCCTCCCTCTGCCACAATGGGGGGAAGAAGGGAGAGAAGTCCTGACTGTAGTGAAGTCTGCTAAGAAGAGAGGGGTGGGGGTAGGGGCTTTAAGATCTTGTTGCACTTCTCATCACCTGAGTCTCGTGTCGCTGGGTGTGCAGTCTTAAATTAGAGAGTTTTCTGTCCTTTATTCTGTGTTGAGTCTCTTCTGCCCATGACACTGATGATCTCCCCCTGCCCTTATCTCAACTCCTGAGCATCTCAATATCTCTTTTCTCCCCTGTCCAACAAAAAAGGGGAGTGATAGACCGACTTTGATGGGCATCTGGCCTCAAGCCAGGGCTAAACCACCCCAGGTATCTCATCCCATTTCTCATTTCTGTGACAAAACAACATCACCTGAAATATAGTAGGATATTTCAAGGTCCCGTTGTCAGGCTGTTTTCACCACTGACCAAGTGATGTTGGGGACACCATTCATGACAATACCGTTTTAATTTATCCCTAGTCAGGGGTGTCCCTCCAGATTTACTCCAGTTCTTTAAGATGCAGCCTAAGGGACAGCAGAGAAAGACTTATGTAGATGAAGAGAAACTTCCCTGCGTTACCAATACAGCGTGTAGGAACAAATCCACGCTGCTGATAGGACTTAGCAGAGCTTAAGCCAAGCAGAACTCACACTGCTTCCTGAAAAGCCTTGCTTTCCCCCCATTTCTGTCCCTATGAAGTGGAAAACTCTACTTCATCAATACAAAGCCTTCCCCTGGGGCAAGCCTTGAGGTTTCTGTCATCACAGAGCCACTTTCAGGGCTGGTCCCCAGCCCAAAGTTCCCCAAGAGACAAGGCTCAGGAGGACGAGGCCATCTTGTGGATTCCATTGAAACAGCAGAATTTTGCCAGCCATGGAATTGGGGAGAGGTTACCCCAGGAGTAACTTCCTCACTGTCCTTTCTACCCCAGTCTTAGGTGTTCCCTGCCAGGGGTGATGAGTAATGTGATTTGGGAGGAGAGGTGAATACGATGGACATGTGCCTGTGCCCCTTTGTTGGGATTTCATCATCTCTGGGTGTCACCTTTGACAGCCAAGAGAACCAGCTCCCCTGGGCTGCTCTGCAGCCACTGTCACCACCTCTGTCAGGCAGGTCTCAGCGTTGCTCTGCAGTCGCTGTCACTCCCTACAGAACGCTCTCTAGCACACGGGACGTTTCAAAGATCCAACCAGAGCTCAGGAATTGGGGCAGTTGCCCGTCAATGCTGGTTTTCACAGAATCACAGAATCATAGGTGTTGGAAGGGACCTCCAGAGATGATTGGGTCCAACCCCCCTGCCAAAGTAGCTTCTTTAGCACATATCGCACAGGTCGGTGTCCAGATGGGGCTGGAATCTCTCCAGGGAAGGAGACTCCACACCCCCCTGGGCAGCCTGTCCCAGGGCTCCCTCACCCTCATTGGGTAAAAGTTCTTCTGCATATTGTTGCAGAACTTCTTGTGCTCCAGCTTGAAGCTTTTTCCCCTTCTCCTGTCTCCACAGACCATGGAAAAGAGGCTGGCCATTTCCCCCTGTGTCCCACACTTGAGATATTAATAACCATTAATAAGATCCCCTCTTAGCCTTCTTCTCTCATGGCTGAACAGCCCCAGCTCTTTCAGCCTTTCCTCATAGGGGAGATGCTCCAGTCCTTTCATCATTCTCACAGTCCTTTGCTGGACTCTCTCCAGGAGATCCCTGTCTTGTTTATACCAGGGAGCCCAGAACTGGACACAATACTCCAGGTGGGGCCTGAGCAGGGCAGAGTACAGGGGAGGATCGCCTCCTTTGACCTGCTGGCAAGGCTCCTTTTGATGCTTATGGCAGAGCAGCAGGTGAAGGCATCACATACTCTATCCCCTCTGGGATCCTTCAGGGTGTCCCTGCAGCTCCAGGGAACCAACTTGGAATGACACTGAAGTCCTCACTGACATTTCCTCCCTTGGTTGGGGAAAAATCCTTCTGTCCATCAGAGTTGTTTCTCCTGATCAGAGCAGAGCTGGGCAGGACAATCACCTTTCCTTGAGGAGGCAGGACCCCCAGGCAGTGATGGGGAGGGGGGGTCTTTCCCCTGTGGAGTGTAGGGGGTATGACAAGTGACTCGAGACACCTCATTCTTCCTTTTCAGCCCTGGGGCTGGAATTGGATGCAGCTCTGGCCTATGGCTGCCACAGACCCACCAGTGCTGGGATTCCACTTTCTGAGTTCTAGTGGGCACAAAATAGGCACTTTCTCTTTGGGAGCTCTTGGTCCCAGCTCCTATGGGAATTACTGGGGCTGGAGGCAAGGTGCCAGGATCCCCTTCCCCATGAGTGAAATTCATCTGATGGAAAGTGTGTGTCAGCCCCATTTTCCCATGCCCAGAACTGAAGACCAGGAATGACTCTTTGGGAGCCCATGGGAGAGGCTTCTGCTCCTCAGGCACACCTGGGAGTTTGAGAGACAAATCCACCATTTTAGATTTCCATGTTATAAATCTCTCCAAACTTCGGTCTTTTCCTTTTGCAACACTTTTCTATACCCAGAGTCAGCAAATGTCCAACAGCAGCTCCATCAGACAGTTCGTCTTCCAGGCCTTTGCAGACACTCCTTGGGAATTTCCAGGACTGGTACCGACAGCAGCAGAATAAATACTCACTTTCCCTTGTACCTGCATGACCCCATATCTGCCTCTGTCATCTCCCTCATCATTCAGGTGTTTCTACATCTCCTGATGCAAAGGCCATGCCTAAAGACATCTTTTCCTGAGACTGGCTGAATGTATGCACTTCACTTGGCTCACTGGTTTTCAACTCCACTTGCTCTTTGGTTATTCAGATGCCACTCAGCCCTCTGGTTTATTCTTTGGGCTTCAGAGAGTTGGAAAACAGCTCATCTTTCAGAAGTCTAATGAAATGTTCTGTCAGAAGGTCAGTGTGTTGATTATTCACCTTTCTATGTGTCTGATTACAGGCATTCAGGGAGAGAATCTCCTCTGAAAGCGGACCCCTTCACACGCTGCTTGGCCATAGCAGGCAGCTGAGGAGAGAGATTTCATGGTTATTAAACTACATCATGTTTAACTGCTGCTTATGCAGCTCCAGGGCTGCAAAGCAAGGACGAGGTGTCTCGAGTCACTTGAGATACTCCCTACACTCCATAAGGGAAAGAGCCCCCTCCCTCTCCCTGCCTGGGGGTCCCGTCTCATGGGGAGACAAGGAAAAGTGATTCTGCTGCCCAGCTCTGGTTTGATCAGGAGAAAGGACTCTGCTGGACAGAAGGATTTTTCCTCAGCCAAGGCAGGGAACGCCAGAGATGAGATCACAGAATGATCCCCATGGGGCCTGAGGCACCAGAGGGAGCCTAGAAGAACTGGTCTTCTCCTGCTGAGCTGGGCCAGGCTCCTGGGATGGAGGGAGCTGATGGCAACACAGCAGCACTGCAGAGAGACAGCTCTGCCCAGGAGCAGCTCCTCTGCCAAGCACATAGGGCTGGGGACACTGCCTGTAGGCACCAAGGGGAGACTTGTGAGGCTGAGAGAGCTGATGGATTCTGAGAGCTCACTGGAGGAGAAATCTGCACAGCCTCTCCCTGGTATGTGTGTGGGTGCAGGGCAATGCAGGTTCTGTTCCTGGAGGGATCTCCTAAAGCTGGGACATGGGACAGAGTGTGGGGTCTGTCAGGAGAACAGGATCATCATTGGACCAGTAAGTGCTGCATAGAAGGGATGCCCATCTACCCTATCAGTTGGACAGGGCAGGACAGCTGTCTTCTCCTGGGCATGGAGGAAGAGGTGTGAAGCAGCATGTGCACTCAAGGGTGCCAGGGCTGGCCTTGTGAGCAGGATCCCTGCACCTCAGGAGCTTTGTGCTGGGGCAGGGACTCTGCTGCTGCCAGGGTCAGCACTCAGCCTGCCTGCTGGGCTTCCAGCAGCATCACCCCAGAGTGGCAAGTGACCCATGGAAGGACAGTGTAGGGTCCTTCTGCCGTCAGTGTGCTGCGTAGGACAGGTTTGCTCCCAGCTCCAGCTGATCACTGGGAACTTCCCAGAGATTTTTCAAGAACACCAGGGATGCATTTTCCACTCCAGGTAAAGAGTCTTTACTTTGAATTTTTGGCTCCTGTTTGCTGGGTGGGAAGTGGGAGCTGAGCTTTTCTTGGTAACTTTGCAGCAGGCAGTGCAAACTCATTGGTCATTAGGACTTGTCAGAGCATCTCCTGAGCCCTGCACACACAGAGGTTCCCTGGGGCAGTGCCCTGATGCCAGGAGGGATCTGCAGAGCAGAGCTGAACGCAGGGCAGGATGCATGACTTCTGAGAGCACAGAGCAGGAGGTGACATGGGGAAAGAGACGCAGCTGCAGGGACAGTTCCAGGCAGCAGAGACAGAAGGAGGGAGGGAGAAGGAGCTGCTTCCAGAAATACCCTGGCAGTACAGATTTGGGACGTCCCTGACATCCCCTGCAGTGTTGACACACCGCTACCCCCTGGTTTCTACCACTCAGCACAGACTCGGTACCCAGAGATCCAGGGTTTCAGACTGAGTTCCTTTCTGTCTGTCTTTCCCTGTCCTTCCAGCCTTCGCTTTAGCAATTCTCACTGTTTCACATCCTGTCCTTTTTGCCTTTGTCCCACCTTTACTTCGGGCGCTGAGCATGTCCCTTATTGTTGGAGCTGTGGGCACTGTACTGACCCTCACTTCAGGACCCCCATCTGTAGGACTGAAGATTTCCCAGGGGCTCCTGCTGGGCTGCAGCTGCCTCCCACAATGGCACCGCTCTCCCAGGGACTCTTGTGCCCCAGAGAGGAGCCCCATGCAGGAGACATCTCAGCACAGAGGCCATGGCAATGCCAGTCATCACCTGTGTGTGGGCAGCTGCACTGAGCCCTGTGTGTCCCTGTCTGGGAGTGGGGAGCTGAGACCCTCCTTGGGTAGGATGAGACCGCAGGAGGGCTTTGGAGCTCTGCCCTGCGAGACTGGATTCCTCAGCTCTCAGTCAGGAGAAAACCAAAGCTCCAAAGCTCTGCTCTGCCCTCGGGTGAAATTGGAGTGACAGTGCTGAAAAGCTCATTGTTATCCACAGGGGAATTAGTCTGACATCAGGCCATCGTTCTATTTACTGACTGCTGCCAGGCAGGACTGAGTTCTCCAGAGCCCACAACCAACCCTCCTCCCAGCAGTGGCACGCTCAAGCCAGCACAAAGCAAACCTCCCAAAAGGGACCTGACAAAAGTCTTTCTGAATACAGAAAGTCAATGTGAATTGGAAACTGTTTCCCTCAAAGAAGAGTTCCCTAACTTCTCACTACCTTTTTATCCTTTGACAGGTCTCCACGCTTGATGGCAGCAGATGTCCAACAGCAGCAGCTCCATCAGCCAGTTCCTCCTTCTGACCTTTGCAAACACACGGGAGCAGCAGCTCCTGCATTTCTGTCTCTTCCTGGGCATCTACCTGGCTGCTCTCCTGGGCAGTGAACCCCCTCATCTACAGCATGAGGAACCAGGAGCTCAAGGATGCCATGTGGAAACTGAGGACTGGATGTTTCTAAGCAGCAATATGCTGCCTATCCCTAGAAGGAGGTCCAGGAGCAGCTCAAAGGGATTAATGCACACAAATCCATGGGCCCAGATGGGTTTCATCCACGTGTGCTGAGGGAGCTGGCGGAGGTGATTGCTGAGCCGTTCTCTATCATCTTCAACAGGTCTTGGAGGACAGGAGAAGTGCCTGAAGACTGGAGGATAGCCACTGTCACTCCAGTATTTAAAAAGGGCAAGAAAGAGGAACCTAGCAACTATAGGCCAGTCAGCCTCACCTCTGTCCCCGGAAAGGTAATGGAACAGCTTGTTCTGGATTCCATCTCCACTCTGTCCCTGGAAAGGTAATGGAACAGCTTGTTCTGGATGCCATCTCCAAGCAATTGGAAGAGAAGAAGGTCATGAGGAGTAGTCAGCATTTATTCATCAAGAGGAAATCGTGCTTGACCAATCTCATAGCCTTCTATGATCTCATAACAGGCTGGGTAGATGGAGGGAGAGCAGTGGATGTCATCTACCTTGACTTCAGCAGGGCCTTTGATACTGTCTCCCATGACACCCTGATAGCAAAGCTGAGAAAGCATGGGAGAGATGAGTGGACGGTGAGGTGGGTTGAGAACTGGCTGTTGGACCGAGCCCAGAGGGTAGTTAGACTGGGCAGTTAGAAATCAGATGAAGTTCAACAAAAGCAAGTGTAAAGTCTTGCACCTGGGAAGGAACAACCATTTGTATCAGTACAGGCTGGGGGATGACCTGCTGGAGAAGAGCTCAGTGGAGAAGGACCTGGGGGTCCTGGTAGATGACAGGCTGGCCATGAGCCAGCAGTGTGCCCTGGTGGCTAAGAGAGACAATGGGATCCTGGGGTGCATCCAGAGGAGTGTAGCCAGCAGGTCAAAGGAGGTGATCCTCCCCCTCTACTCTGCCCTGGTCAGGCCCCACCTGGAGTATTGTGTCCAGTTCTGGGATCCTTGGTTTAAAAAGGACAGGGATCTCCTCGAGAGAGTCCAGAGAAGGGCTATGAAGATGATGAAGGGCCTGGAGCATCTCCGCTATGAGGAAAGGCTGAGTGAGTTGGGACTGTTCAGCCTTGAGAATACTAAGGGGGAATCTAATTAAAGTTTATCATTATCTGAAGCAGGGGATGCAGGGGGAATCAGCCAGCCCCTTTTCAGTGCTCTGTGGGGATAGGACAAGGGGCAATTGCTGCAAGTTGGAACACAGGAAGTTCCGCACCAACATGCGGAAAAACTTTTTCCCAGTGAGGGTGAGGGAGCCCTGGGACAGGCTGCCCAGGGAGGTGGTGGAGTCTCCTTCTCTGGAGATATTCAAGACCCGCCTGGACGCCTATCTGAGTGATATGTCCCAGGGAGCTGCTTTGGCATGGGTTTTGGACCCGATGATCTCTCGAGGTCCCTTCCAACCCCTACAATTCTAAGATTCTATGATTCTATGACTCTGTCCATTGTAGTTCAGGGGCTGGAGCAAAACAAAACAATGATACTTTACATAAACATTTACAAGATGAATATTTGTGAGGATCACAAGGACACATGAAGCAAAAGTTAACAAAATTAAAAATGCATCATAAATTGGTACCATCAAATTAACACATTCCCTTCTTTGTTCTGATTTTGGAAATGCAAAACCAATCAGCTTTGGAATATGCAGTGCAGGCAGTCCACAGTTTTCCCAACCCGTCACCCATTGCTCAGCAAATTAAGCTTTAGGTGGGTCCCCAGGCCAGGTCAAAACTGGCTGGAGTCTTCTTTTTAGTCGTGCCCCATCATCATGGCAGAACTACTGGGTTCCCTGGATTCCTTTTCTAGTACTTTCTGTGGGGAGGTGGGGAGGGAAAACTGCACATGCGCATCTCCAAAAGCACAGAGCCAGGTGAACCAGCACTGGAGCAGCAGAAACTGGCTGGCATTGGTGAGGATGAGACCCCAAATCCCTCCTTGATATTTAAATACAACGCACCAGTTATTCCTTTCAGAGGCTTTTTCCCTCCCTCCCTTCCCTTCCGTATATCCCTCCCATTTCTGGAGTTCTGGATGCCTCGATGTGCTGTCGCCTCCGCGTAACATCTTTTCTCCATGATTCTGAAGAGCAGCAGCTGAACCGGTGGAAGAGCTGCTGACCAAAGGGAAACTGAGGCAGGGACCGGGAAGCTTTCGGGGTTGTCTTTTATCCTGCCCCCAGTTCAGGCACAGCGGGACGCGATACTGAGTGCAGCCTCATCCCCAAGTCACGCTCTCAAGAAGGATTTTGGTGCTGGTGCTGCTGGTGCTGCTGGTGCTGGTGCTGGTGCTGCTGGTGCTGGTGGTGCTGTTGGTGCTGCAGGTGCTGCTGGTGCTGCAGGTGCTGGTGCTGGTGTTGCTGCTGGTGCTGGTGCTGCTGGTACTGCTGCTGGTGCTGGTGCTGCTGGTGGTGCTGCTGGTTCTGCTTCTGGTGCTAGTGCTGCTGGTTCTGCTGCTGCTGGTGCTGCTGCTGCTGGTGCTGCTGCTGCTGGTGTTGCTGCTGGTGCTGGTGCTGCTGGTACTGCTGATGCTGGTGCTGCTGGTGCTGCTGCTGGTGCTGCTGCTGCTGGTGCTGCTGGTACTGGTGCTGCTGCTGCTGCTGGTGCTGCTGCTGCGGCTGGGGTCTCTGGCACCCCTGGGAGCTGCCTGCGCTGTGCCAGGGGAAGAGGGGGGATACGAGGAGGCTGCTGGGGTGCTGAGGGACGCCCCTCCAGCCAGGCCGAGGTCTGCGCTGTGATGCTGTTTCCGTTGGGAAGCTAAAAATCCCCATCGCTGCCAGTTCGTGACCCAATTGTGCTGCTCCTTCAGCTGCTGTTTATCATTTCCAGAGTGAGGGGACGGGGGCAGCTTGACCCCGATCGCTCCCCAGCCCCAGTTCTTGTTCCATGAGTGCGTAACAGCTGGAGGATCCCTCTCCAATCACACGGGCGGCCAAGAGTTCACCAAAACCCCCTGGCATTTTTACCAACCACTTCCTTTCCTGTCACCCCCTCTCAGCCATAGCTTTGCCCGAGTCCCTTCTTCTTATCCTGTCAGTAAGAACCCGAGGGGGAAATCACCTACCAGGCTTTAATACCTCAGGGAACAGTCCTAACAGTGCCCTATGTCATTTCTCAGCTCTACCATCCTTCACATTCAAACATGCCAAACGTCCAGCAGCAGCTCCCAAAACAAAAGAGCGAGGACAGAGAGACATACCTGGCCTGAAACCTCCCCAGGGACCCCACAAGCAGCCCCTCTGGAGCTGCGGCTCAGGGCTTTCGTAGCCAAGAGAAATGCTTTATAAATGCATTTGGTAACTCTAAAAGGTATTTGGTTTCCTGATCATCTCCAGCCAAGGGAACATAAATTTTGGGAACTGCAAGAACTCTCCCAACAAGAAGTTCTGCTGGGGAAACTCCTGTAGGTTGCTTTGGAGTATTTTCATGTCCCACAAACCAAACTTTGTTCAGCAGCAGCGCTGACATCTCATCAGGGCGGATTCCCTCCCCGCACTGTCTCTTCTGCTCCTGCCCACAGGCAGGGAAAGAGCCAAAGGGGCACGGTGAGAGCCCTGGACCTGCCGTGCCCCGAGCGAGACCCAGGTATGTGGTTCTGCTGCCCTCATGGATCTGTGCCCCCCCTGCAAGGGATGAGGGGAGTCCTTGCGGGGAGGGAATTTGTGGCTGCTCTGCAACATGCTCTCCTCTGGTCAAAAGTGGGAGTTTTATGACAAAATTAATGCTCCTACTTTCTCCCAGTGATGGGTGACCCAGCCTTGACCCTATGTG
>JABXFB010011631.1:0-17080 GCA_013372525.1 Fulica atra
GCAGGCATCCCCCAGCATCTCGGGGCCTCTCCAGCCAGCAGGCATCCGCCAGCATCTCGGGGCCTCTCTGGCCAGTGGGCATCCCCCAGCGTCTCAGGGCCTCTCTGGATGGTGCGTGTCCCCCAGCATCTCAGGGCCTCTCCACCCAGCGGGCATCCCCCAGTGTCTCAGGGCCTCTCTGGACAAACGGGTATTCCCCCCACATCTTGGGGCCTGAACCCCAAACACCAGAACAAACCCAGACACAAACCGCAGCGCGGAGCCTGACGGAGCCCGGCCCGGTGTCCAGTCGGGGTTTCACATCCACATCTCCCCGCGCCAGCGGGTCGGCCTGGCTGCGCACCCAGCGCCACTGGCTTCCCAAACAGGCCGAGTGACGGGCGTCCTGGGGAGCCTCGTTTGTGGCCAGACGCTTGATCACGACTTATTAATTAAGGGGGAAAGAGGAGCTCTGGAAATAAAAGTGTTTTTTAATTAACTGCATCGTGACGAGAGCTGGATGCTGGAGCCCTGTTAAGCAGATATCGGATGTTCGCTGTCCCAGATTGGGCAATCTCATAGTTTCCAATGGTTAGTGGATGTTTTAACCACTGAAGCATGAGGTTTTGATTTTTTTTTTCCCCTCCTAAAAGAGTGGGTTGTTGTCAACACAATCAGCTTTTGCCATTTTGACCATGCTAACATTTTTTGCTCAATCTTTGGCTGGCAGATGAGAAAGCTAAAATCTGAACACACTGTTCTTGGCAATGCCTTGTCTTTCCACTCCTCCAGTCAGTGGTATCATCATTTCCATGTTAAATTCTATTTCCTCCTTATTGTGAAGCCACTGAATTTTACCCCCGGTATCTCCTGGTTACCTGTCCCCCTCTTGGGCCTTTCTCCACGTCCCCAGTGCTGGTTCTGTTGCATCAAACGTGCCCTCAGCAGCTTTTGTTGTATCCCTGCTGATGGCCCCTGCTTGGTGCACACACTTCATGGCAAAAGGCACATGTGGAGCAGGGAAAGAGCGTGAACCAGCCGAGGTGCTTTCCAACAGACCTCGCTGCCGGGAAGATGTGTGGCATCCTCAGGGCAGGCAGCCCCTGCTCGCAGGGCACCCACTGCTGCCACCCCCCTCCTGCCCCACCAGCCCCCTCGGAGCCACCCTGTGCTCTGTGGGAAGGTGCTTTCCTAAAGCAGTGCTCCAGCCTCCGTGGGTTTGACTCTTACAACAGAAGCCACCATGGTTCACAGCCGCCTGTTTGATTGTTTTCCCTCTGATAACAGGAGTAACCCTCAAGCTTAATTAGTCCCAGGTGACTGGTGTGATAGGAACATGTCATACATGTGCCAGGTTCCTCGTGCGTGCAGCGGCTCTTGGGTGCAAATAGGTTTATTTCCCCAAGTCAGCATTTCTTACTTGTACAGCCCCTTGATGCGTTTGGGTGACAAGAAATAAAGCTCTCCAGTAGCCCAGTTTGCACCCAGAGCAGCCAGTCTCAGGTCCTGCCCTAGAACAGGCTGGCCAGGCAGCTGGAACCCCCCGGGAGACTGTTTGGCACCTTCCCCTTACGCTGGGTCCCAATCCCCGAGCTGCCCGTGGACGGACAGTTCTCACTGCTACGGGCTGGATCCCTCTTGGTACCAGGTTTATCTGTCCCAGCACTTTTCCCCTTTGCTTTTCAAACCCTGTGCAAAGCGCTGCTGAAAAGTCAGTGTCCCTTTTTCCTGAGTGACTCTGCTACAAAGGACGTCAGCCAGGCGGCTCTGACGTCTCGCCGACGTACTTTTACTGGGGCCGCATCCGTAGGCTGACGTGGATCGAGCTGTGCCTTCCAGCAGAAAGCTCGTGTCTGGTGAAATAAAAGCTGTGTGGAGAGCAAAAGTACAAAAAAAACCTCTGGAGAAGTGGTATGTGAGCCTGCCATTCAGCTTTATTTTAATTTGCTTAAAAAATAAATCTTGCTTCTGTCAGCCAGCTACTTTGGATTTTAATCAAGCCTATTTAGTCTGCATGCTTTCTGCACAAGCACTCGGGCTGCTCTGGCTTCTTGCTGGACCAGAAAGGAAGAACATTTCTTCCTATTAAGCTTGAAATCTGAGCTATGCAATGTGGGACTTCAAAGTGGGTGTTTTGTCAGGGATGGGTCAGAGAAATGCAGCTCGTGGGTGACGCGGGGAGCCTGGCATGGTTAGTGCCTGAGCTGGTCTGCGCCAGCACTCCCCGTTTCTTACCGTCAGACGCAGCTTTTGTCATGTCCTGCCTGTGCCCTCCTCCTCCCCCCCTCTCTCCCCAGTTTGGTTTTCCACACACTGCTGCAAGATCAATTCGTCTCTGCCTCCCCCCCCCCCCCCCCCCCCTTAAATTCCCCCCAGAATTTATCCTTAAGCTTCCAGGAAAAGGATGGTTGACACCAGGGACGAAGGAACGGTGGCACATGAACTGAGATGCAGCATGTGCCAGGGTCCCTTCTGGTCCTGCTCAAGTGAGGATGCCAGTCTCAGCTGTTCCTCTGCAGCTGGGCTCTGTCCTGCACCCTCCTTCCTGGTGACACAGCCCTGATTCTGCAAGCTGTCATTTTGGTTTGCAGAACCGGGGTCTTCCCAAAGCTTGAGGGTAAATTTTTCTGTGCTGGAGAGGAGAGGAGAGGAGAGGAGAGGAGAGGAGAGGAGAGGAGAGGAGGGAAAGGACTGGTAACCTTCAAAACAGTGTTACAGCTATGATGTCCTTCTCAGAAACATCCCGACTGGAATTTCCCACACTCACAAGCATCCCGTGTCTCGCCACACAGCCCAAGTTAACCCAAACTCCGAGGGATTGGTTTTCATCCCCAGAACTGGTGTTCCTTGCTGCAGCTTTTGACTTTGCCACTTCCTGGGTAGTCACTTGATTATGGTTAAGTGTCGGTAAGAGTTTCAAAATCTTTGGTGTCTTTCCTAATATCTGGCCTGGCAACCCAGTAGCCTGCAGAGCCGCTCTCGCAGCGGGTGTTTCTGCTCTCTGGGGATGACAGGCCAGTCTCTGTGCTTTGAGCTGCACTGTTTCTGCACGCCGGTGCCAGGCAGCCGAGGCAGAGGCCAGTCCATGGGGGAACTGGGCTCTTCCCAACGCTGGCCACAGTCCACCCGCCACAGGGCATTAACTGCTGGTCCAGTCAGTCTTGACCTCGAGGGTTGGTTCACCCACACATGCCCAACCAGTGCCTCCCTTCCCCTCATCCTCTGTCCTGCTGCATCCCCAGTGCCTGGCACTTACGGCGCACACCGGGACGGCTTTGCAGCGGCAGACCCGGCGTTTCAGAGGTGTGAGACAAAGCGGATGCGCTGGGAGTACGCCAGGTCCACGACGTAGAGCAGCAGGTTCACGTAGGTGAAGATGGCGATGACCAGCTGGCTGTCCCAGGGGCACCTGCCCTTGGCGCAGAGGCCGGGGCGCCGCGGGGAGCCGTACTTGCTGTCGAAGCAGAACACTGGCCAGATAACCGCTGCGCTCACGTACAGCAGCACAGCCCCGAGCGTGTAGACGACCACGGAGCGCTCGAAGGGGAACCACAGCAAGGCCGTCTTACCGGTGACGCTGATGGCCACCACCACCACCGTCACCACGAAGCAAAAGCTGTAGACGGCCACGCACCACTGAGTCGCCACGTATTTGCCATAGTCGCTGTCGTTCACCAGCGCCCCAAAGATGATGCAGGCCACGAAGGCCTGCACGATTTTCAGGAGCCCGGAGACGGTGGCCATGTAGCTGGTGACTTGTCCCGGTTTTGCCCTGGTTAAGAAGACCTCCGCGGCGTAGGTGACGAACAGCAGGCCTGCGAAGACGCTGGCTGCGATGCGGAAGTCTCTCACCTCACAGCCGATGGGGTAACAGCCGAGCTGGACGAAGTAGAGCGGGTAGATCACGGCGGCCGTGACGGACATGAGCGTGGCGAGCATGGCGAAAGCGGCCGTGAAGTTTCCCCAGGAGATGCTCAGGCAGCTGTGCAGATGCGTGAACTCGCAGGTGATGATGAAGGTGGTGACGGCGAAGCAGAAGGTCCAGACGAACATGCAGAAGGTGCCGTAGGCGGCGCTGAACCCCCCCCCGGTGCGCTACCAGGCTGAACGTGGCGCAGCCGAACGCCATCTGCAGCAAGCGAGCTATTCCCACCGGGGCCGTCACAGCAGCGGTGTTCAAATAGGGCCCTCCGGTGCTCTCCATCATCTTCCCAGCCTGGCAGGCAAGGCCCTTAAAGCCCTTAAAGCTCCCCCCCCGAACGGCCTTTTCAGGGTTTGTCTCCTTTGTCCCGAGTCACACCCGGTGCTGGATCAGGAGAGCGGCAGCTGCAGTCCCCAGCTCGTCTTCTGCCGGTATCGGTAGGTGCTGCGCGTGATGCCGAGCGAGCGCTGCCGGCAGCCTCTCAGCACAGCCTCGCCGGCTGCAGGGAGGTTACTGCCTGGCTCTGCCCACTGCCTGCGTCCCCGGGGTGCTGCAGTCGGCTCGCTCCGCGTCCTCGGGTCTGGACTTACCCGTGTGCCGTCCCTTCACTGTCCCCTTCCCCGCTGCAGGGCCGGGAGGATCACCTTCTCCCCGGAGGCTGCCATTTACTCCCTTTCAGCTCTGCAGCTGTAGCTCTGCTGCACCGGTCGCAGGGACCTCAGGGTATAAATAGGGGCTGTATTAATAGATCTGGAATGAGTCTGGCCTCCCCCTCCACTGCCATGAGCGGGTATTATTTACCACCAAAGCTGTGATGACCCTTCTGCTGTTCCTCTAGAGGCATCCAGGTCACCAGCACGCTGCGGCTCTCCCGGCGGCCGCCCCACAGCACGGGGGCTGCCCGTGGACGTGGGCTGTGATCAGCCACACTGTGGAAAATGAGCTTGGTCCTGCGGAGCCGATGGCCCCTGAGCGGGGGCACGAGCCCGGAGGCGTCACCAGCCCTGTGAAAGGATTTAGGCCAGAGGCTGCCCTTTGGTCCCAGGCAGCAATATCCTGACCTGCTGTGAGAGGCCCTGCTGTGCTCCGAGCAAGAGAGCACGTGGCTGGGAGGATTTTGAGCACCCATCCTCACTGTCTCCTTAAGCTCTTCCCCATCTCTCCTCTGCTTACTCAGGGACCGGTTACTCCCTGTATCTTTGAATGCCAAAACCAAGTACAACTGTAAGAAAATCATAGAATGAATCATAGAATCCCAGACTGGTCTGGGTTGGAAGGGACCCCAAGGATCACAGAGCTCCAACCCCCCTGCCACAGGCAGGGACACCAACCTCCAGGCCTGGAGCTACACAACGTTGCCCAGGGCCCCAGCCAACCTGGCCTTGAACACCCCCAGGGATGGGGCACGTACCCCTCTCCGCAGCCTGTTCCAGCCCCTCACCACTCTCTCTGTAAAGAACTTCCCCCTAGTATCTCCTCTCACCCTTTCCTCCTTCAGCTTCACTCCATCCCCCTTGTCCTGTCCCATCTGCCCTTTTAACAAGCTGATTCCCCTCCTGTTTCTCTGCTCCCTTCAGGGACTGGAAGGCTGCAGTGAGGTCCCCCCACAGCCTTCTCTTCTCCAGGCTGAACCAGCCCAGCTCCCTCAGCCTCTCTCCATAGGGGAGCTGCTCCAGCCCTCTGATCATCTCTGTGGCCTCCTCTGACCCCTCTCCAACAGTCCCACATCTTTCTTGTACTGGGGCCCCAGCTCTGGACACAGGACTCCAGCTGGGGCCTCATGAGGGCAGAGCAGAGAGGGACAATCCTCTCCCTGTCCCTGCTGCCACCCCTCTGCTGATGGAGCCCAGGATCCCATCGCCCTTCCCAGCTGCAAGAGCCACTGCTGGCTCATGTGAAGTTTCTCATCCACCAGAACCCCCAGGTCCTTCTCAGCAGGGCTGCTCTCCAGGAGCTCCTCTCCCAGGCTGTATCTATGCCTGCGATTCCTCCAGCCCAGGTGCAACACCTGACACTTCACAGTGTTGAATCTCATTAGGTTCACCCATGCCTACCTTTCCAGCCTGACAAAATAAACAAATATTAACAAACACCCCCCCCCCCCCCCCCCCCAAAACTTGGAAAAGTCTGTGCTTGGAGCCAGCCAGCTCCAGTAGCCATGCAGCACATCCAGCCTCTGGCTGCCTCTTCGCACCCCACCACCCTCCTCCCCTCCCTTCCACACCCTGCCTGTGCAGCAGCTCCGCGAGCCGGGTGGGGATACTCATCTCTGATTTAAAAAGAACAGCAGAAAACTCACACCTGACAGGGATTATTTTTAACCCAGAGTCATCACTGGTTGGATTGACACTGCAGATGTGCACGGCTGCACCCAGAGAGTCACAGCACTCCCAGGCAGAGCAGCCAGGACCCGGAGACTGGATGTGCAGTACCTAAGCTAGTGGTGCTGCTGCTACACCCTTGAGATCCAGCTGTGGCTTGAGACAAGAGACAGGTGTAGGTGACAGCATGATGGCTTTGGGTGAAAAGCAGCAGCTACAGCACTCTGTCAGCTCACAGCCAGCGTTGTGAGCCAGGGGTAAGGTTGCAGAGTGAACAGCACTACTTCTGTGGATGGTAAGACAAAAACATGCCTACCTTCAGCTCTGTCACTGTCTCGTAACCCCGGGTTCTCTCTCATGAAAATCCCTCCTGTTTGCCTTAAAAAGGCTGCCGGTGCTGGAGGTGGGAAACCTGCATTCTGTTCTGTGGGTGGGAGCGGGCAGTCAATGAACATCACAACAGCCAGGAAACAGCAAGGGAGCCAAGGAGCTCCAGGTGGACACTTCCCACCCCAGGTGCCTCTGCCTCCAGCAGTTTTCCAGACACTCCTGGCCATGGCAGTCACACAGAATCATGGAATGTTAGGGGTTGGAAGGGACCTCGAAAGATGATCTAGTCCAAGCCCTCTGCCAGAGCAGGATCCCCTAGATTAAATCACACAGGAATTCATCCAGTCCTGCCAGAGATGGGCAGAGCTGCTGCTGCCCAGCCAGCCTGGGGACGCTGCTTGGCCAGCCCTGCACAGCCTAGCCCTCTGCCAGTGATGCTCTGCTGCTGACATCTCGCTCATCCTTTTTCCTCTTAAGCCCCAGCAGGACACCCTCCAGACCTGACTCCCCTCCTCCTGCCTCCCCTGCAGTATTTGGCTGCAGCTGAACCACACCAGGGGCGTGGGGTCAGCAATGAAAGGTGTATTCGGTACTTACAGTGTGAGTCAAGGGTGGTACCAACTCCACAGTGGCAGTTTAAAGCCCCCTGTTACTGCTCACATCATAACTTGCCACATCACCTCCCAGCTGAGCAGGGGACCAGCAAGCGGAGAGCAATGGGATGTTCTGGGTCAGGACATGCTTGAGGACAACCACTTGCAAAGCCACAGTCTGGACAGAGTAACAAGGGCTAGTGTGGGGAGGGCAAAAGCTTGATCAGTTGCCCCAGGGCTGCAGCAGATGCTGTGGGACTGAGCAAGAGCAGCAGCAGCACCACAGTCCCACTGCTGCTCCCACCCTCTTGCAGAGTTTTCACAGCAATGGCTCTGGCTCCACACTGCTTGTCCTCTCCCCAGAGCAGCCCTTCTGTGCCCTGTGCCTCCAGTGGGCTTCTTCATCCATGCAGCTGCCCTCAGGTCAGCACAGAGCTGCAGCTGGCAAGATGGGCAGAACATAACTGTCCGTGGTCTCCACTGCACTGTGGCTGGGTTTGGCGTGTGTTACTGGGTTGGATCTGCAGTCCTCCTCCATGGGTTACCTGGCTCACAGTGAGTCCCTCTGGCAGCAGGTCCTGTAGTGAACAGGGGTGCAGGGTTTAGCCCCCAGCTTGTCGCCCTCCAGCTCGTACCCAATGTCTGCGTCTGTAGTCCCACAGTGCAAATCCTACAGCCTGCTATCAGATGATGACTTCTTGGTTGCATCCCACCTCAGTCACATGAGGCTTCTGGAGATGTTTTTTCCCTCTGAGAGTGAAAGAATCTCATCTGGTCACAAGTCTTGCCCTTTTTGCAACTGGCATTCACACAGCAGATGCCACTGGGGATGACCTTAGAAGTGCCAGCTTTACAAAGCTTGGGAGAATTACATTTATTGTGCAAGAAGTATAGAGATGGAAATTACTTCCCAGGTTAGAGATTCCAGTTTCCAGGTACAACTTGCAATGACATTGTATTATTTCTCTAATAAATTGCCCAAGATCCCCTTTACAAACATTTCTGAGTCTTCTCCCTGTTACACTGCTCCAGAGGCACTCTAAGCTAAAAGTCATCCATGACTCCCAGGGATTTCTTCCTGTGCTTGTAAGGAAAGTATCACCTCCAAACGTTCTTCGCCTTTTAGAAATTAACCTTTGAATTAATGTTTGAGATAAACAGGCTCCACAAAAAGCCTTCCCAACTTCAGCAGCAGCATTTATACTTCCCTGTTTCCTGGTACAAACACATCTCTGGACAGAGCCTGGGGCACTTGCTGTATCTACAGCTGCATCATCTTGCAGAGAGTCATCCCATGAACAAGTGATCCATGCAGTTGTGTCCCTCGGCGCTCCCAGCTGATGAAGTTCTGGCTCCTGCCCACATACCAGCACTCTGACCGACACCATGTGCCTCCAGCCCTTCCGGGAATCCCATCTTGCTGCATGCTTTTCCAAATGTTGTCCCTACCAAAGCAGCCTCTCAATTCAGAGGCATGGAAAACGCCATCAGCACAATTTCACTGTTACACCCGGGTCATTAAAACATAACAGGCATTGGTAACCCCTAAGGCTGATCACAGGGAGACTCCCTGAATAGTTTTCCCACATTTCACTTCTGCTGGAAGCACTGATCATGTTCTCTTCAGCTGCTTTTTGATCTTAGATGGGTACTAAACCCATGGGCAGCACGGCTCATTTCCTGTGCGGGGCTGCCCGCTGTTTGCTGGTCCGTGAGCAGCAACCAAACAGCTGCAGGTTTGGTTGTTTCCAGGCTCCCTCGCCTGTGACCGGGGGATCTTACGGCCTTAACCTTGGGAAACATATCCTCAAAGTGCAGGGGACTGTTCTAAAACTGGGCCCAGACTTCACACAGCCCTGCGCATTGTGTAACTACTTACACAAGCATTAGGCACGTGCCAAGTTGGTATTGATTAACTTCGGCACAACGGAGTGAATTCTGCTCCTGGTGCAGGTTTGTGCAGGCCGGCTGCAGCGCGGGGCCCTCCTGTGCCTGCCCGCCTGCTCCCCGCGAAGGGTGGCTCGCTCTCTCCAGCTCCAGACACACATTCCTGGTCCCTCCCTCCTCCTCCCGTTCCCATCAAAGCGATTCTCCATGTTCTGAGGCGGGCGGGCCTGCGCGCAAGCGACTGGGGCTGCCAGCAGAAGTACGTCCGTGCCGTGTGGTGTTCTCCGTCTCTGAGGTTCCCAGTGCTCCTCTGGTGGTTTAGGCCCCATTTCAAGGCAGACCGGGCAGCTCATCACAGAATCACAGAAGCATAGGGGTTGGAAGGGACCTCCAGAGCTCATCGGGTCCAACCCCCTGCCAAAGCAGCTCCCTAGGACAGGTCACACAGGTTGGCGTCCACATTGGCCTTGAATCTCTCCAGAGAAGGAGACTCCACACCCCCTGGGCAGCCTGTCCCAGGGCTCCCTCACCCTGGCGTGATTTTAAACAGAAAACTCAAGGCAACTGTGTCAGAGCAGAAATACGAAGGGTCTATGGGCAACCATCCAACCCACATCTCTGCTGCCTGCAGGTATCTCACTGACCTACACCCTCAGCCCAGGGGCTTCTTTCCTGTATGTGCTCCTGTGGAGAGCCCAGGAGCCACTCGCCTCGCGAAGGACACGACTGACAGAGTCTTCTGGAAGCCACAATTAAGACCCAAGTGTAGAAACTTACACTCTCATACTCCAGTGGGAAATAGAGGGGGGGGAAAAAGAGCCAAGACAGCACGTATATGTTACATCAAACATCTCTCCCTGGAATAGGGGACGTTGCTGCAAAATGAGATCCCCCCCCACACCCTAAACCACAACGCACCTGGCAAACACCAGTCAAGCTGAAAACGCTGTGCAAGTTTGCAACCATCAGCTGCGGGGTGAGAATCTCTGTACTTAGACCTCATATTACAACCTCCCATCAGAGCAACAATGACAAAGCGTACTGCAAGGAGAACACAGAAGTCTAATTATTACAAGACGTCAATACCACCCTCAGCCCTCTCCCAGGCACAAGTGATCATAAGGAAAAACCCATCCAAATGAGCAGCATATACAACTTTACAAAGACATATGTATGGTTCTCTGGTCAGCCCTTATAAATAGCGTTTTACATATTAAAATAAATATGTCCACGTTGCCAAAGTAGCAAGAGGTTTCTTCCGTTATTTAAAAAAAATATGTTACAAAACAATATCATTTATATTTCTTGGTTTTTTTAAAAAAAAAAAGTAATAAAAAAGTCATTTTATAAAATAATACGAAAAGTAAATCGAGTACAAGAGTGTCCGTCCCTAGCACGTGTCCTGGGTTTGTACATGATGACTCATCACGAGATGCTGACCTCCAGGAAGTCATGGAATCATTCCTTCACTTCTACTTGGACAAAAGAAATCCAGTGCTTGCTTTTTTTTTTGGTTTTTCTTTTTTTTCCACCACTCATCTCAAGTCTCTGATGTAAAATTCGTGGCAAGGGAAGAAGTCCTAGGTCTGGGGAAGGTTCTCGTTGCTGCTATGTATGGCTTTGCTACTCCCTGTATCAGGTTGCTTTGTGTAACACAGGAAGAGGATGTGAAGGGCCAAACCTGAGCCCTGGGGGTTGGAGGTAACGTGTTCCAGCCAAATAGTGTAAGGCAGAAATTGCCTTTTTTTTTTTTCCTTTTCCTTTTTTTCTTGACACATCCTACGTGTGCAAGAGTGTGTGAGCAGTGGGGGGGTGTGTACAGGTTGGAGCATGCATGGGTGTGAGCGTGCATCTGCCTGAATGAGCATAGGGAAGAGTAGAAAGCGCGGGAGAAGGGCTTCGACTCTCCTCCTGATCTAATCCCTCTGCCCCTCTGAAGACCCCAGCCTAGTTACCGCTGCTGAGCATCCCCAGGAGTTTGCTGGGCTCCAGGCCCTGCTGCTGTGCCATCTTCTGAACATCGAAACCCATGTGCATGAGGAACTGGATCACGTTCATCTCCTGCCCTGTGAACTGGTCCCTGATGGTGGGGCACGAGGGGTTGCAGTGAGGCCACGGACAGCTGTCGATCAGATGGATCGGGCAGCCCTTCAGAGGGGCCTTCCCGTTCTTGTTGCTCTCGTGCAGGCTCCGATCCCAGCAGTGCAGGGCACGGGGCAACGACGTCCCCTTCACCTGGATGTCTGTCCAGTGACTGCAAAGACAAAGCACACAGATTGTCTCAGTGGGGCTGGCTGCCAGCCCTGGTCGATTCCCTTACCATTTCCATGTTGACCTCTGGTAGAATCTGGTAAAGCACTCACTTGCGTGTAATGATCTCATGAGACAAACAGGCAGGAGCAAAGCTAGCACTGAAGGGAAAAAGGAAACATGGATTAGGTCTTGGAAGGACAAAGCAACTCCTGCTGAACAGAACTTTCCAGACTAGGTAGAGGGCGGAATTTCTGCTGCCCCTGGCAAGGTCTTTAGAAACTAGCATGATAGTCAACTGGACTGGAAAGTATCCAGAAAAAAGGGTTCCACGCTGCCTAACAGCGTGCACTTGCAACAAGAGACTCCCTAATACCTGCTCTTGTGTGAAGCAAGTATGGCACATTAATCATAGAATATGCTGAGTTGGAAGAGACCCATAAGGATCATCGAGTCCAACTCCATGGACACGGTTCCTCCTCTGCTGCCTCATCAACGCTCTGCATGTTTCATGATCAACACTTTTCAAAACAGCCCTGCAAGGCTGATGCCTGTGCAACAGCAAGGAGCCTCAGACTCACCTTGGAAGCAGGGGAGAAAAACCCACGTTCCTATCAATAACAAAGGGTAGTGGATAGTAGTGAAGCTGAAAATTACTTTACACCTATCCAGTAAGGAGAAAAGGCAAGATTCTTGATGGAGAATAATAGTCACCAAGCTTACAACAACCCATTTTTGCAGGCATCTGAGAACTGCTGCTAGGATGCTGGGTAAGAATGCCCCTTAGAAATCAACTTGCCAGGTTTTCCTCAATGAAATACTTACGTCACATCCTTCAAGGTGTTTCTCAGCTCCCTACCCAGATTCTGGATGTAGAGCCACTGCCCTTCCTGAACAGGCTGGCCAGTGAGGTGTACATTGTCTACAGTTAACTGGGCCTCATCAAAGAGCCACTGAACAACGAAGACTGGACCTGGGAAGATGAAAAGTTTGGAAAAGGAATTGCTCTAAGTTAACTAGAGATACAGGGGAAACTCTGGAATATATTTTGCATCTCTGCTCTGATACTTACATCGAAGAGTAGGGTAAATCTTATATCCAAAAAAGCAATTCCACTCCTCTCCCTCTTTGAACTGCAGCTTACAGCGTTCAGGAACGATACCATTCCAATACCTGGAAGACAAAGCAGTAAGAGAGAGTGGAAGTCACAGCAGCAAATCTTAACAGATGGCCTTTCCACATCCCACTCTGCTCCAGCTCTGGCTGTAATTCCAATTTACTGACAGCAGAGCTCTTTCTTGGCTACACTGTCCCAGAGATGACAGAGCATCTGCAACTGCAAGCATTCTTACAGATGTCTAGAGTTTAAATTACTGTCTTTTCCAATAAAGTTGTTGAAAAAACACCAATGTGATAAATATTCTTCAAGTATCAAATGCAGGAAGATAGGAGGAGGACATGTCCACACTATCCTCTCACAAAAGCCTGCTTTAGGGGACATGATTGTACCTTATCCCTCTTCTGATGGCTTCTGTGGGAGCACAGGTTATGGTATCGATACAGTCGGTCCGGCGGTACTGTTTGTTATCCAGGAACCACCCGGAGTCTGCCAAGCCTCGGACCTGAATCCCTTGATAACCCATCTCCTCCAGCTGCTCCGCCACCCGGTCCACGTTCAGCAGCACTCCTGTCCCTCCAGCACTGCAACAGCAAGGTTAACACTGCAGCCATGGCACACACACAGCTCCCAAGGGGCTGGCTAGCGTGCCCACCCCCCGCAGCACCAACCCTCTTACACAGCTTCCATCTACCCACAGGCCAACCCACAGCTACCTGAGGAGACACCAAGTCACCTCCCTGCTTGGCAAACACAGCCAGTGCTGAGCAACAACCCGACACCTCAGCAACTAACCCCTGTTCCTGTTCTTTCTTCTGGAGATGGATGCACTTTGCACCCTTGGGAAGCAGTTTGGCTGCTCAAAAACTATAAAGAGTGGGACAAATCCAGCCTTTGCACCTTGTGTATCACAGCCCTGGGCAGGGTCTGCCGAGCGTGCCACGGCGGGCTGCAACACAGCACGACTCACAGCACCCACGCTGGGGAAACTCTGGGTCTCTTGAATTCAGATGTCCTCCATCTGTTCATGGGAGGTCTGTGGCTCACGATGTGGGCATGGAAGGCAGCATTCTTGATGCAGGGAAGAATGAACACATCCCTTCCCCTTGCAAACTTTTAACCCTGTCGGGTGTTTTGGGTTTTCTCCTAAGCAAACCCGGACCAAACGCTGAGGAAAGAACGTTTCATCATCCCCTGTGGTACCACTCAAAGGGAGGAAACTGGGAAGAGATACAGGGTTTGCTGTGTTTGTGTTACCGTGCTCCTAGAAGAAATTTTTCAGGAGCTGCTGAGACCTCCTCCCTAACAGCCTCCTACTGTGCAGCTCTCCTGGCTTCACAAGAAACCTCATGGATACCTACCTGCTCCCTGCTAGCAGCAACACTTTTGCAGTGCTCAGACCTTTTCCCACCAGCTCCTTTATAACCTCCTGGATGATCAATGCTCCCATGAAGGCGTATTCATCTGGAAGAGAGAGAGCTCAGTGTCAACAAAACCATTTCCTCTCCAGGCTGGGATTTTTGCTGTCTCTCCACAAAAGCTGAGAACCTTACGAAGGGATTATGAACCTAAAGCCAGGCTGATGTTCTCCAGTATCAAATCCATCAAGTAAGAAGAGATATTCTCCCCATGCAGCACCTGCTTCCCTTAGAGAAAGTGAATGGGGGGGGGGAACAGAGTGCACAGTAACAGGAGTGTTACCTTCCCACAGCAGTGCTTAGGAACTGCTCAGCTTGGAGAAGGAAAACAAGGCAGCAGGTGCTGGGACCTTCTCTCTATAGGCAAGGTGTAGGCACACCTTGCTGGAATCTCAGTTCCAACTCACTGCATCCCTTCTGTCCTGATTCATGAAGCCAGTTCAGATGAGCCATGTTTCACAGAACCTTAGAGCCACACAGACCTCAGCACCCCCTGAAGGCAGCTGCACTTGCCCAAGTGTATCTGCAGCACAGAACAACCCTGAGAAGCAGCTCTGAGGAAGTGAAAGGGTCCCTCAGCCTGACAAGGGTGTACCTGTGGTATCCACCAGCCATAAGCCTCTCAATGCCAGAGTTAGTGATGAGTGACATTGAGTGACACGATGTCTGGTGTAAGGCCAGAGCTCACAGAGCGACTCAAAGAAAATAACTATTGCTCTTCTGCCTTTCCACACCGTGGAGCATCTCAGGCCCAATTCTTCTCTTCACAGCAGTGTCTATCAACAGTAATTCCATTCTACTCAAAGCTCTTAATGAACACATGAGAGAACTATGGCCCTGGTGTTTCCACAGACATCACTGCACCCTAACACCAGTCCTGCATAGGCTGGGAAACCCAGAGAACTACACACAGCAGAACAGCTTATTTGTGTGAAATCTGGCTGAGCTGGGGCAAGGACTGTGTTACCAGGTGCCCAGAGCTCCTCATCAGCAAAGTCACCACCTACAGCAAGACGTGGTGTGGAGATGAGCCACTCACTCCTCATGTCCCAGAGAAACCTGCAGACACCGTTACCCCGAGGCGGCAGCTCCTCTCAAACACCCTCCCAGCAGAAGCCTGACAGCAGAGTCACTGCACTTGCCTCTCAGATCAGCAAACCCAAAGCCACACACAGCCATCCACGGGCCCTCAGCTACACCCTTTAATCTGCTGTGTGCTGGAACCTGGAGCTTCATCTCAAAGGAATTTCAGTCCTCTAAGGCTGGCACACTGCATCAGTGTCCCATGCCAGCCAGCAGCGGCTCTGAACCGTGTCACAACAGCTTCAGCTAAAGAGATCAGGATGTTTTATCTGGAAGTAGCTTGATATTCTTTCCCGCCCTTCAGCAAGGAAAAGCCTGTTCTTCGTTCACATAATTTCACAGAAGTCTGGCCACATCCTCTAACGTGTGATGTCTGGGGCAGCAACAGCCCATCAGCAACACTCACTTTTCTCGGACTTGGAGGAGGCACCACTCCAAACATCACTTGAGCAATAGGGGATGAATCTGTAAGAGAGAGCTGTGTGAGTACTGATGTTCCTTTGACATGCGAGGAGGGGTGAGGCTAGGGTCAAGGAACTGGAAGAGAATTAAACCCTGGGGACAGGAAAAGGGGAGAGCTTCTTGTTCACTTAAGACAACATACCTTCTTGTGCACCAAGCAATTACAACTGCCTCAGGTTTTTCTGCTCAGCACCAGTAGTCTTACTGAGCTAAATCAACAAATAAAAAGTCTTTTACCGATCTGATTGAGGCACTGAGCTCAGTGGACAGAATGATGGGCCAAGATTTTGCTCTCAGCTGTCCCACCGATACGGTGGGTGACCTGCCACAGGGAAACTCTGTGTGTAAGTTTTTTGCATGAAAAATGAGAAGAGCTTGTCCACACCGTGTAAATGCTGACTATAACCACTGGAGGTTTCTGCAGGAATGAGGTTATCACCCCTTTTTTGTCTCCAGCTTGCAGAATGCAGATTAAGATCCCTCTCAGAATTCAGCTTTTCCCTCCCATACAGATGCACATATCAACTGGCCCCTTTCTCTTTTCTGTTCTTTGATCTAGGAGAGCTGCTCCACATCCTTCCCAAACGGGCAAACGTTTAACATACACGTTCTACCAGCCCAGCACTCACAACAGGATTTGCCACTTCAGGTATGTGAGAAGGGTCCCCAGGCTAGCCCCAGTTTAAATTCATTAGATCACTCCACAACTCCAAGGGGACTGGGCTGAAGTTCCTCCAGACCTTCCCAGTGCTACTTGTTAAGAGGTGAATTAGGACGAATGAGGAAACACACAAGCTCCTGCTGGCCTAAAAGGCAGGAGATGCTGCTCAGGTATAACCCCCTCTCCCTTCGCCGTCCCTCCTTACACCATGTTTGCGTTCCACCAGTGGGGATTCTCTTCTGGCTGTGATGACAGGATCCCTGTTCCTGCAGATGGGCACAAAGAGACAAGGAGTGTACAGGTGACAGTCTGTGACTTCAGGGAAACCCTATGAGCCTCATGCAGGGTCTCTGACCATGCGGAAAGCGAATGTCTGTGATGAAGAACACTGGCAAGGGAAGTGGAAGGAACATGCCCAAATTTGCCCTTAGGCTGAGGTGACTTTCAGAAGTTGACTCACACCAGAGGTGAAGCCTGTCCAGAAGAACCTGTGACACATGCTTAGAACACAGCACTTCCCTGGACACCAAGTCCCAGCCAGTGCAGTTACAGGATCTGTGTGAATGGCAGAGGTTTAGGTGCTCAGAGAGCACTGTGAGTGAAGAGAGAAGCTCAACACATCTGTGCTGACTCAGGAGCCTGGTGGTGCAGAGCGTGGGCATGGGGGTGCCGACTCCATCTCCTGCACGGCACAGAAAGGTGCTGACGTGGGCACACCACAGGTATGTTTCCCCCCAGGGAATCACTGCAGCTGGTGATGACGCTGCACAGGTCTGAACGGGGGAAAAGGTGGGACTGCAGAGCTCCAGGTGAAAGCCCAGCCAGCCAGCCCGACTTCTGCCTGTGCACACAGGGCCTGTCCTGCTACAGGCAAACCCAACACCCGGGGCAATGAGCGAGAGGAAGCACGACTGTCCTGACAGAGCTGCCCAAGCACAGTTCTTCTGAACCCAAAGCTCTGTGGAGACCCCAGCGGGTCCCTGGGTAGGTGCAGGCACCGGACATCACCACTGCACGTTGGCCGGTGCCGCACAGCAGCGCGGTCTGCGGGTGACCA
>MU066076.1:769-17056 GCA_013372525.1 Fulica atra
TGCTGCACCCTGCACACCCCCACATCCCCTCTTACTGCTTCCCCGCGTGCCCCTGACCCCCTTATTGGGCCCTGCAGCCCCCTGACCCCCGCTGCTGCACCCTGTACACCCCCACATCCCCCCCTTCCTGCACCCTGTGTACCCCCCCATCCTCCTCCTACTGCACCCTGCACGCACCCCCCACCCCCTCCCCTGCACCCCGCAGACCCTCCAGCCAGCAAGCCCCTTGCTGCTGCTGCTGCTGCCCCCCCGCTGCACCCTGCAGCCCCGCAGCCCCTTCTCCCACTGCACCCTGCAGCCCAGCACCCTGCAGCTCAGCTGGCCCCCCAGCACCCCGCAGCACCCCACTCCTTCCCCCCCAGGCTCCCCCCAGCCCTTTCCCCTGCAGTCCAGCACCCCTTGGCCCCCGCAGCCTGACTATTGGCCTAGCCCCCCCTGCCCACCGTGGCCCCTCGAGCCCCACTACCCCACTGTGGGCATCCCCCAGTCCAGCCGGCCCTGGTCCCCCAGTCTCTCCCAGTCCAGCATCCCCCAGTCCGGCCGTCCCTTTCCCTCCCAGCTCCTCCAGTCCAGCAAACCCTTCGTGTGCTTCAGCTTCCCGTGCGTCCTGCAGTCCAGCCAGCCCTTCCACCACCGCAGCTCCCCCCGCATCCCCAAATCCAGCCAGCTCTTCCCCTACAGCCCCCTGTACCCCCTGCAGTCCAGCCAGCCCTTCCCCTACTGTGCCCCCCCGAGCCTCCCCCAGTCCAGCAAGCCTTTCCACTACTGCAGCCCCCCCCGCCCCCCTAAACCCAGTGACCCCTTCCCCTACTATTTCCCCTCCTACATGCTGCAGTCCAGCCAGCCCTTCCCCTCCTGCGCCCCCCTGGGCATCCCCCAGTCCAGCAGACCCTTTCCCTACTGCAGCCCCCCCTGCATGACAAAGGCCACCGAGCTCTTCCCTTGCTACCTGCCGCCCCCTGAGCCCCCCTTCCCCTATTACGCTCCCCCCCACATCCTCCAGTCCAGCAAGCCCTTCCCCTCCAGCACCCTGCAGCTAATGGGTGACCCCTCCCCATGCACCCCTCAATCTCCTGACCCCCTCCCTTACTGTCCCCTCCAGCCTAGCCAGCGCCGGGGCTCCCTATCCCCCCGCTTGCACGTCTGGGGGGTGCCCTCCCCACCCCAAAACCCTGCTACCCCCTGAACAGCTGCCTGAGGGCTCTCTGCTTCCCCATCCAGCCCCCCTCCCTGGTCCCATGGGGGAGGCTCCAGCAGCGGAGCTGGATGCGGTGCTGGGTGGTGGCAGTTGGGGTGTGGGGGCACATTTTGAGGGTCCCCCTGCACCCACCATCCCCATGCGCCTGGGGATAAACACCTGCTACGTCGTCCTGGCCGTGCTCTTCGATGAGGAGGTGAGGCAGCACCCCCCCTGAGACCCACCCCCCCAATCCCCACCCCCCAGGTAGTGGCTGGTGCCCACCCAACCCTTCCCCATCCTTCCAGGACAGGGTGCTGCTGGTGCAGGAGGCCAAGCCGGAATGCCGTGGGAGGTGGTACCTGCCAGCTGGGAGGATGGAGCCTGCTGAGAACATCGTGGCTGCCATGAGAAGGGAGGTGAAGGAGGAGACGGGGCTGGAGTGTGAGGCTCTCACCTTGCTGGCGCTGGAGGAGAGGGGCTCGGCCTGGATCCGCTTCGTCTTCCTCGCCCGCCCCACCGGTGCGTCCCTGGAGGGCTGTGGGAAGGACGTGGCTCACCCAGCACATCCCCTGCCAGCCCTGTGCTGGGGCATCCTTATCATGTGCCAGCCCCACCGTGGGCATCGCTGTCCCCAGCCAGCCCCACACCGTGGCACTGGTGTCCCCTGTCACTTTTGGACCAGGGTATTGGCATCCCCTGCCAGCCTGGTAATGGGCATCAGCATCCTCTGCCAGCCCTGTGCTGGGGCATCCATATCATCTGCCAGCCCCACCATGGGCATCGCTGTCCCCAGCCAGCCCCATACCGTGGCACTGGTGTCCCCTGTCACTTTTGGACCAGGGTGTTGGCATCCCCTGCCAGCCTGGTAATGGGCATCAGCATCCCCTGCCAGCCCTGGGCTAGGGCATCAGTGCCCCCTGCCAGCATCATCACCCCCCCCACACACCCTGTGCTGGGGTATCAGTGTCCCCTCTCAGCCCAGGGATAGGGTCTCAATGCCCTACCAACCCCGTGACCAGCACCCCCAGCCCTCCCCCAGTGCCAGGACATCGCTGTCCCCCCCACATCACTGTCCCTCTGCCTGCAGGTGGGACCCTGAAGACCCTGGAGGAGGCTGATGCTGAGTCCCTGCAAGCAGTGTGGTGGGCTGGGGACCCCTCCACGCTGCCGCTCCGAGCCCTGGACATCCTGCCCTTGCTGGACCTCGCCGCTCGCTACCGCCGCAGCCCCCCCGCACCCCCCAGCTCTCCCCCAGGAGCTGCCCTGCGCCCCGCTCTGCTTGCGGCTCCTGCTGGCCTTCACCAACGACACTGGGAACCTTTGGGTGCTGCTGGGCACCCATGGGACCCCCCACCTGCCCGTGGTGACCTGTGGCACATCCCCAGCCGAGCTCCGGGGGGGCTTCTCCCTGCCCGTGCTGCGGCTGCTGAGGGACTGCTTGGCGCTGGACCCCTGCCCAAGACCCCTGGGGCTCTTGGGGCTGCAGCACCAGGCTGGGGGTCCTGAGGGGGCTGATGGTGTTTGCTTCAACGTGCTGCTGAGCATCCCACCCAGCAGCCCGGGGGCTGCCCCCCCTGAGCTGGGTGGCCCCCCTGCTTTCTGCTGGTGGCGTGTGGAGGATGAGAGCCTGAGGGGCCGCATCCTGCAGCGGCTCAGCGCTGCAGCCACGGTGCCCATCCGCAGCTAGTGCCTGGCTCTGGGTACCAGGGTCCTGGGAGGCAAGAGCCCTGTGCTGTGCTGCCCTGGGGGTGGTTTTGGGGTGGGGGATTGGTTTTGTGTCCTCGTTCGGGGGGAGTTTGGGGTAGGGGAGGGGCTTGGTTCTTCTATGTCCTGGTTCAAGGGGATGTTTGGGGGGTGGGGAAGAACCAGCCAGAGCAGAAATAAACCCAGCTGCTGCTTCTTGCATCCATCTGGCTGTGGTTGAAGGGGAGGGATGGGAGCAGGGTGGGGGGTGCCTGTTTTTGGGGGATGCTTGGGAATGGGTGAGACGGGGAGGGCACAGTATAGATGCACGTGGTGCTGAGCTCACAGCTTTATTGTAGCAGAGTCCCATCACCCAGGGGACACGGTGCCCACAAATGCACCCCCCCCCCCCACCCCATGCCCCAGAGCCAGGGGAGGTGATTTATTGGGTGGGGGGCACCCTGCCCCACGCAGGCAGAGGACAGCACCATGCCCACGCATCTGATTATTGCCCAGACATTCCTGCTTGAGGCTGGTGGGGGCTGGGGGCAGCTCCGACACGGGGCAGGGGGAGCAGGAACCCACCACCCAGGAAGAAACACACAGCACGTTGCAC
Organism: Fulica atra; assembly: GCA_013372525.1. Classification (NCBI taxonomy): domain Eukaryota; kingdom Metazoa; phylum Chordata; class Aves; order Gruiformes; family Rallidae; genus Fulica; species Fulica atra. Next base: position 4,249 of record MU066076.1, read on the forward strand.
CCAGAGGGGCCGCATCCTGCACCGGGGAGGCAGCATCACTGCTGGGTTGGCTAAGGTGATGGTGAAGGACTCTGCGCATCCTCTTCTTCCTCCTCCTCCTCACTGGCTGAGGCCGATGTCCTTCCTGGGATGCTACTGCCATACCCAGCTACTGGGGACAAACGGGGCCACTGTGGGCTACTGGCACACAGGGAGGGGGGGCCATCCCCATCGACCACCGCAGCCCAGCCAAAGAGGGGGTGCTCAGTGGAGGGGGTGGGGGGGCCATGGAGCTACAGCTCATGGGGGGCCCTCGGGTGGTCCCTTGACCAAGGCGATGGCAGCCAGCTCCTTGCAGAACTCCTCCAGCACCACCACCCCCTTGAAGAGCATCATGTGGTCCATCCTGTGGGGAAAGCAAGCGATGGGAGGGGATGTTCCGTGGGGTACCCCTCAAAAAGCATGCATCACCCCCATACCTTGCCCTCCCCCTCCCCACCCAGCACTTACTGCTCCCCAGGGACCAGCCCCATGAGCTGCTGTCGCACCAGGAGCAGCTTGGCCCTGAAATGGGGCACACGCTGCAGCCGCTGCATCAGGTCCCCCATCACCTGCATTGGGGAAGGGAGGGAAGTCAGGGCCTGTTTTCTGGGGTGTCCCTGTGTTCCCCCTCCCCTCTGGCAGGTGACATTACCCTGACGAGGACGGAGAAGAGCGAGCGGCAGCCGGGTGCCAGGTTGAGGTAGGGGTCCAGCAGGTACTCGTGGAGGTGGGGATGGGGGAAGGCGGCCAGGCGGGACAGCACCGATGTCACCTGCAGGTTCAGGCTGTAGGGCTGGGGTGGGGGGACAGGGGGGGGTGATGCTCAGCATGGACAATCATGTCCCATCCGTTCCCCCACCCCCTCAGCATCCCCCCCCCCACCATCGCGGGGATTTGGCTGGGGGGGTGTTTGAATGGGGTGGGTGGGGCATCACCTTGCTGGGGGATGTGGGAGGGTGGTGTCACCCCTCCTTTGCAGGGGATGGGACCCCCACAACAGGGATAAGGGGGGGGCAAGAGCATCAGTGGTGTTTGCACCCCAATGGGTGGGGATGGGCAGAGAGCTCTTCTGGGGGGAAGTCCCCACAGCCATGCCAAGGGGGAGGGCAGCAGGGACCCAGGAACATCCCTGGCATCTCAACCTTCCCTCCCCTCTCCCCCATACCTGGTCCAGGACCCGGCTCATGCGGTCAAACAGCACCTTGAGGAAATGCCCCTCATAAAACACCCCCTCGGGGGGGCAGGTGTCCAGGGGCCGGGGGGTGTGGGGCCACCCCCACGGGGCTGCGCTGGCACGGCACGCCTGGACCTGGCAGAGGGGAGGGGATGGTGGGTGAGAGCCAGGGCTGGCAATAGCGGGGGGGGGGGGGGGGGGGGATCACCCCCCTCCCTACCTTGCACCCCAACCAGAGGCTCACCATGCCCAGGGCATCATGGATGTAGGTGTCGTAGCCACCTTCCTCCATGCACGAGGAGGTCTTGGCTTCTTCAGGGACCAGGCAGAGGAAGCTGGGAGAGAGGGGAGAGGGATGGGGAAGGGGATACAGCCCCCCCACCACCACCACCATGCTGCAGCACCCCCACAAATCCCTACCTGCTGACCACCTCGCTCACTTGTCCCTTCCCTGGTGGGGCTGGTCCTGGCAGAGGCTTTTTGGCCCTCCCAAAGCCGGCATCTGGGAACCCATCAGTGAAATAGGGATCCTCCTCCAGGTCCCTGCGTGGCCAGTGCGGGGGCATTAGCTGGGGGAGCACTGATGGGGGGGGGCTTTCCCCTCACCCCCCAGCCCTGCTCTGGCCCCAGTCCTCACAGCCCATCCTCATCGGGGTCCAGCTCAGGGGGTCCACGCTCATCAGGCACGGGGGGGGCTGCGCTGGAGGTACCCCCTTGTCTCCAGGTTCCTGAGCGCCAGGCTGTGTGCCACGTGCTCGTGGGGCTTCTGCAGCAGCTCCTCAAAGAGCCTCAGGCTGGCCAGGCTGATCTGCAACACAAGCAGGGTGGGTGAGACCACCAGCACTACTTCCCCCCCCCACCCCAACCTCTTCCCAGTATCACCCGGTATCACCCAGTGGCTCCCTCCACCCAGGATGGGGCTCACCTCTTCGGAGAGGTGGTTGCAGCGGTCGATGAGCTGGGTGCGAAGAGGGTGAGGGGAATCCCCTGGGGTCTCAGGGTGCCTGTCTGGCCCAAGAAGGAAGAGCAGGAGGCGGTGGAGCAGGGGGGGGTGCGCAGACCTGCCGCACCGTCCCCGTCAGCATGGCCGTGGCGTTGAGGACCGTGAGCTCAGACCTGCTGGGGATGAGGGGGGAAGATGCTGCAAGGGGTGTCCTGTGACACAGCAGGGGGGAAAAAGAGGGGGGGTGCAGGCAAGGGGAACCCCACAGTCATGGACCCACAGAGGTCCATGGTGAAGGAACTACCCCCCAGCTGCTGTCTCGTGCTTTAGACACTCACATCTGCAGGAGCTGTGGCTGCAGGATGCCCTGGAAGAACTTCTCCTCCACAGCCTGGCTGAGGGCATCTGCCACGACCTGTGAGGGAGAGCATGGGCCCAGCTGTGGCACAGGCAAGGGTCTGTGCAGCTCAAGGGGCTACCTGGGAGCTCCTTACCGGGTGGGCACCCATCACCAGCTCGTCGAGGAAGTCCATCCACCCAAAGAAAGCAGCCAGGCTCTCCTTTCCCGGGAATATCCCATTGCTGGCAGCATCCCCCTGCGTCCTGCGTGGGGTAGAGGACACAGAGCTGTAGCAAAGCCTTGGTGATGCCTGGGGACCACCCTGCCCAGTGTGTCCCCCCCCTCACCATTACCTCCAGCTGGTCCTCTCCAGGGCCAGGACATCAGCAGGGTCGGTGCAGGTGGGCACAGCGCTGTAGAGGTCACAGAGATGCTCTGTCAGCAGCTGGCACAGGGTGCTGCTCCGCACCAGGCAGGCAGCAGCAGCCTCCTGGGCGAGCCCGACGAGCAAGAGGAGGTTTTCCTGAGCCTTCAGCGCGATCCTGCTCTTCTGTGAGGAAGAGGAGGAGGAGGAGATGTGGTGTTACACCCCTGACATCACCCGCTGCCTCCCCCCTCACCCCTCCTTGGCAGCCCCTTCCCCCTGTACCTTGCTCTTGCACAGCCCCACCAAGGAGGAGATGAGGTTGCTGTCCCTGCGTGGTGGGGAGCTGGCAGCAGTGGCAGCGCCTGGGGGATGCTCTGCACCCTCTTCCAGCTCCTGGGCTCTCTTCTCATTCAGGATGCTCTTACCCTGGAGAAGAAGAGGAGCAGCAAAGCCTCATAGCCCCCACCTCTTCCACCTCTCTGCAAGCGGGGACAGAGCTGGCAGAGCACCTGAAAAAGCTCAACAAAACAAGCCAGACCCCATAGACAGCCCCATATGTGTCCAAAAGGCCCCACAGGGAAGGGGGGTGCTGCACACCTCCAGGATGTATGCCAGCAGGGTGGGATCCTGCTTGATCTTTGCACAGAGGACGGCGGTGAACTGCACCTCCTCCTTCTCTGTGCCGGGGCCCAGGCGGTCACCGCTGAGCTGGAGCAGCTTCTGGCAGGGCAAGGAGAGGGATGCTGGGATGAGGGCTGCTCTCCCACCCTACCCGGGTACCACTGGGCATCGATCCCTGGCAGCGTGTGGCAGGGATGCAGCCGGCACCGGGATGCAGCATCACCAGCTGGGACCTCCCACCGCACCCCACCAGCCCCCTCCTCATCTGGGTATGGGGCTCACCTGCACTGGCCTGTGCACGTTGAGGTAGTGCAGGAGTGGGTGCTGCACCTGCCCCAGCACCCGGCTGAAGAAGAGGAGGACCTGCTGCCTCATCCCGGGGGGATACTGGGAGGGAGACAGGGAGAGGCATCAGCAGGAGATCAGTCGCTTAATTACCCGCTAATTGCCCCAAATCGCCTGCCAGCTCAGTCAGCAGTCACCCTCAGCACAGACCACAGATCTGCTCTCCCACAGGGGTCTGCAGACACCCACTCTTGGGACTCTCCCACCTCCCCCAGACTCCTCTGCCTTCAGCAACCAGGGACTGGGCTCAGCTCTCCGAACTGGAGGAAAAAGCAGGGGGATTCCCCCTCTCCCCTCCTTTTCCCACCAGTACAATGCTGGCAATGGGGAGATAAGGTCCAGCACCCCAAAACCCCAAATCCTCAGGGTGCAGAAGGGCCAGTGCACATCCCCAAAGCCCTCACTGTGCTGTTATGTTTGGATCAAAGGCTGTTTATAGGAACCTTGTTATTATTAGCAACAAAGGACCAGCAGAGCCTTATAGCTGAGTGATATTTACTTAGGGGAGGGGGGCAGAGGAGGGGGGCTGTCTGAAAACACCTTGTCCCACAAACCCTCTGCACACAGGGATGGGATGGGTTGTAAGGAGGAGCAGCAGTGAGGATGCCAATGGGGGTTTTACACTGAGCAATGCAGTCACCCCGTGTCACCCCCTCCCCCCAAATAAAAGCCAACCACCCCAACCAGCTCACACCCCATAAACTCCCATCACTTCCAAATTAAACTCCCTGAGCAAAGCAGCTGGGAAAGGTACTGGGTGTTGCAGCACAGGGAGGGCTCAACACCCCCCACATTCCCCCAGATTGGTTTTCCAGGTGCTTTTCCACCCACCTCTGCCTTGCCCAGGGTGCTGAGGGTCTCCAGCACCTTGTGCTGCAGCAGGTACTCGAGGCAGGGTCCAGTCTCTCCCGCTGGGCGTTGCTTCTCCTCATACACCAGGATGTCCAGCATCTGCTTGAGGCGCCAGGGAATGTCCGTCTGTCTGGCAGGGATGCTCTCGTCTGTGGATACAGGTATTGGGGGCTATGGGATGTCGTTTCCCCCCACACACACCTCCAAGCTGGGCTGGGCTCGGCAAGGGGAGCGATGCGTGGTACCCTGATGCCAAGTGGGGTGCTCGCCCAGCAGCATCCCAAGCCCGCTGGCACGGGGTCCCCCTCCGTGCCGTTAGCAGGGGTGACGCTAGGTGGCAATGTGATGATGGAGTCCCAGCAGCACTTGAGGCTGCTCCTTCCGCTCTCGGCCTAGCGAGCTGCCGGCTGTCCCGGCCGCGACCAGAGCCGGTTGGCTGTCCTGGGGGGTTTTGGGGTGCTGCCAGCCCTGGAGACCCTCCAGCACGGCGCAGGAGGGGAAAAAAGGGGCATGGGCCACGTGAGAAGGATGGAGACCCTGTTAAAGGGCTGAAGGTCTCCAGGCCCCGCTCATAGCGCTCTGGAGAGGGTCCTGCCTCCTCCTGCAATTGCACCCGGGAGTACCCACGCCCACCCAAATCCCACCCGGAGAGGGTGCAGGGAGGTTGGAGCTGGGCAGGCTCAGTTGGATCCATCCTCCTGGGGTACAGGAAAGGGTGTCCCACCCCAAAAGCAGGTCAGCTGCAGCACATGAGGGTCCCTGCTCCTGTGTGGGGTCCCGTCCTGGGGGCACTGGGACCCCTGGGCTGGGCACAAGCCACCTTGTTCCCAAGCCATGGGACTCTACGTCAGGGTGCAGGGACCCTCTCCGAGCACAGGCTGACCCTGTTCCCTCACCATGGGGACCTTATTCCACACCACCCGGACCCCCACCCCTGGGGGTGCAGGGACCCCCCATCCCCACACCCACTCACCTGTGGCCTCCAGGTAGTAGCCAGTGATGCCCTTCCAGTGCTCGGTGAAGGCTTCCAGCAGGTCCACGCTGGGCTCTCGCTGCGGGCACACACCGGGACCGGGCTCAGGGCTGCACGGATGCCTCCCCCCACCCCCTGTCCCATCTCCCCCCCCCCCTCACTCCTATCAGCCCCGTCCCACCCTGGTCCCACTCACCGTCTCCACCGCCTGCTGCAGCAGCGTGCCCAGGCGGCTCAGCATGGCTGCGACCCCCTCCCCTCCCCAGCACCGGTCCTGACCCCGCTCTCGCTCCCGGTGCCGGTGCCGGTCCCGCCGCTCTCGCTCCGCTCCGCCCCGTTGCGGTGGCTCCGCCCGGCGCCGGGCGGGGAGGGATTGGGATGAGTGGGGGGGGCCCAAGCACGGTACCTCCCTCCGCTGAGGAGCCTTCGCTCCGGCTCCGGGCGAGTTTGGGGAGCAGGGAGGTAGGACTCGTAGTGGCTGCTGTTACTGCCTGGGAGCCGGGATGGTGCCAGGGTGCTGGGTGCAGGTGGGTGCTGGGGAGAGGGGTGCTGTGGGGTGCTCACCAGATCCAGCGCATCCCCCCCGGGGCCGAGAGGTTCAGCATCTTCACAGGACTCATCAGCTGATGGGGATGGAGAGACACCCAGCACCTTGCTCTGGGGAGGGAGGGGTGTTCTGAAGGTGCTTCCCCCATGGCACTGCCGGGGGGGCTCTGTGCAGAGCTGGCAGGCAGCACGGGAACCCTCCCAATGCCCACACGAGAGAGGCTGCGGTGCCCACTGGGTGCCACTCTCTCATCCCCCATCCTGACACAGTGCTGCTGCTGCCCCAGCCCCCCCCCAACCCCTCTGCTGCCCACCCATAACCCTCCACGCAGGCTTGGGGTGCTGGCTGGCTGATGCTCACAGGTTCTCCCTTCTGTTGCAGCAGTCCTGGCTCCTGGGGAGAAAAGTGGGTTTGGGAGTGAGGTGTGGGGTCTGCCAGGAGCCGGGCACCCCCTCGCCATGTGGGCAGGGGTGGGGTGCAGGTCAGACCGCTCCCTTGAAAACATGCCGAACGTCCAGCAATAGCTCCCAAACCAAAGGAGCCAGGACTGAAAGACACACCTGGCCTGAAAGCTCCCCAGGCAGCCCACAAGCAGCCCCTGGCATCCAGGCTCTGAGGGCTTTCATTTGCCAGGAAACAGGCGTCGGGCTAAGGAGCCCCCTCCGATCCTGGAAGCAAGGAGAGCCCGAGGGCAGCCGCAAAGCCCCTGCCAGGGTCCAGAATGCTCAGCAGCTCTTGGAAATCCCATCCTGGAGTGCCCTCTAGCGAGTTCACCGCCCGCCCGTCCCCGTTCCTTCCCTCCCTGTCCCGCCGAGCTCCAGAGGGATGCTCCGGGATGTTGCCCCTCCTGGTGGATGCTCCGGGATGATGCCCCTCTCGGTGGATGCTCCGGGATGTTGCGCCTCCCGGTGGATGCTCCGGGATGTTGCCCTTCCCGAGGGATGCTCCGGGATGCTGCCGCGCCCGGGGGATGCTCCGGGATGCTGCCCCTCCCGAGGGATGCTCCGGGATGTTGCCCTTCCCGAGGGATGCTCCGGGATGCTGCCGCGCCCGGGGGATGCTCCGGGATGCTGCCCCTCCCGAGGGATGCTCCGGGATGTTGCCCCTCCCGGTGGATACTCCGGGATGCTGCCCCTCCCGAGGGATGCTCCGGGATGCTGCCAAGCCCCGTGGATGCTCCGGGATGCTCCGGGATGCTGCGGTCCCTGGCAGGGACAGACCCCGCAGCCCTCAGCCGGCACTGCCGCTCTTCCCATGGCTTCGACGTGCCACTTGCCCTTTCCTAGGGCCCGTTTCCCTTCCTAACTCAGGCTGTCGGGGAAGAGAGAGGTTAAGCCGCTCCTGGGACGCGCTCTGCAGCCCGAGCAGGTGAGGTGCCGGCGGGAGTTCCCGGCATTAATCTCCTCAGTGTCACAGCAAAGGTCAGGGAACAAAACACGTTACGAAACCGCCTCTGCCCAGGGTTTGCCACACGCTGCCGCTGGCGCACGTAAGGGAGCAGTGTGCATAGTGCTCTTCATTCTCAAGGTTTGCACTAATAAAGCAGAGGATGCTTTATTACCTTATTCCTTGTGCACTTGGAAGGGAGGAAAGTGTGATAAATGGAGGGGGGGGGGTAGGAGACAACAGCAGATGAATGTTGTCATGAACCATCACACACACCCCTTCTTTTCTGGAGGAGAGAAATGCTGTGTGGATAGAGTGCTCATTACCAGCTCTTAAGGAGGCTCCCAGAGTGGTGAACTCTGTGTTTCATCAGCGTGTCCATCTCCCCTGGCCAAAGCCTCCCTTTTGCTGATGTGTGGGTGGAGGTTCCATCCTCATGCCCTGTCCCAGGGCTGTGAGAGACCCCAGCCCTGGTCCCCATAGGGAGCGAGTGGTCCCTCTGTGGAGGAGCAGAGAGGAAAACCAAAAACCCACAAAAGATCCATTTCTGAGCTCGAAATGGCAGCACTGGCTTGCTGTGCCATGCCCAGAAAAGCTCTGCAGCCAGAAATAGATGTTCTCCTGCTATAATGAAAGGGCCAGGAATGGAAAGTCTGGGTGCAACACGTTCCTCTCACCCAGGGCACTGCATCCTCAAACACGATGGATGTGTGATACCTGTTCCACAGCGTGTGCTTCCCTCACCCTTCCTGGGGACTGAGGTGTGGTAACAGTGAGAATCTGGCATGACCTGTTTCTGGGACAGGAGGCCAGGCAGAGGCACTGCTGCCAGGAGGAAGTTCATCCTGCTATAAAATAAGGGAAGGTCCTGTCTGGATGCAGAGCTGGATGCAGGTAGCTCCCTGTGAGGATCAGCATAGGAAGCGTTGAGCAAGGTTTGCATCTTTTTCAGGGGCCTCTGTGATGCTGGGGCTCTTCCAGCTCCCAAATCTTTGGGGGTTTCACCTGTTTGTTTGGAAGCAGAACTCCCCGTCCCCTGGAAAACTGGAGCAGCCTGGGAGCTGTGGGTGGTTTCTAGGTCATTCAGCGCTGCTGCTGGAGGTGCTGCTGTGCTGCCGTCTCCTGGCTCTCCTTCCTAGAGCAGCTAGGACAGCCCTTGGGCAGAGCCACCCACAGCGCTGATCCACAGGGAAAAGGGCTGCAGGAGCCCAGATGATCCCTTCTTGGGGTGCCAGACACCCACGTGCCTGTGGAGCTGATGGAGGATGTTACTTACATCACCTAAGGTGTTTATTTGGAAGGAGGCAGTGCTGGGACAAAAATACTAATGGAGGCTGGGTGCCCATGCTTGGGTACTCCTGAGGATGGGGACCACTGTGCTGCTGCTCCTCCTGCACCCACAGATCAGCCTGTTTTATGGACCCTGACTTGACCAAGGGGGGTTCATGGTGCTGGGCTGTACATCCCCACGTAGGCTGCACATCCCCACACAGGCTGCACATCCCCACGCAGGCTGCACATCCCAACGCAGACTGGACACCCCCACACAGGCTGCACATCCCCACATAGGCTGCACATCCCCATGTAGGCTGCACATCCCCACGCAGGCTGCACATCCCAACGCAGACTGGACACCCCCACACAGGCTGCACATCCCCATGTAGGCTGCACATCCCCACGCAGGCTGCACATCCCAACGCAGACTGGACACCCCCACACAGGCTGCACATCCCCACACAGGCTGCCCATCCTCACACAGGTTGCACATCCCCATATAGGCTGCACATCCCCACACAGGCTGCACATCCCCACACAGGCTGCACATCCCCATGTAGGCTGCACATCCCCACACAGGCTGCACATCCCCATGTAGGCTGCACATCCCCACACGGGCTGCACATCCCCATGCAGACTGGACACCCCCACACAGGTTGCACACCCCCATGCAGGCTGCACATCCCCATGCAGACTGGACACCCCCACACAGGTTGCACACCCCCACACAGTCTGCATATCCCCACACAGGCTGCACATCCCCACACAGGTTGCACATCGTGTTTGTGCAGGGCCAGGCACAGCAAAGTCCTAGGGATTGGGACAGGGGGTGACAGCATCTCAAAGGACAGCCCATCCAGCTGCTGCATGCACAGGCTGCAGCTCACTGCACGGATGGAAACTGCTGTCAGGTCTGGTTTTTGAGCAGGTCGGTGTCCTCTCTGCTCTGCAGAAGCCTGTCTGCTGACAATGCCACGTGGTTTTGGCAGCCAGCGCCACCCGCCTGTGACCGACAAAGTCAGGTTGTCTCCTCGGTGTTTGATTGTGTTGGTACCAAGCTGGGTTGGGTGCCAAGCTGGAAAATGCCACTCCAGGCATTTTCTTAATTGCTCCTTGTAAACATCAAGTGGATGCAGGCTCTGCTCTTGCACTGCTCTGGCATCCTCCTGCCCCAGGGCTCTGCGGGTCAGGAGCTTCGGTCCCTGGTGCTGTTCGGTCCTGCTGATGCTCCTTCCTCTGGGTGATGGGTGAGAGTTGGGGGAGGGGGGAGAAGGGGGTGGTCCTCGCTTGGGCGCGCTCTCCGTGTGCGCAGCCTTCACAATGGAAGGATGACGCTGACTTCCTCCGCTCACACGGTTCCCTCATCCAACAAGTGGGAGGGCTGTGCGAGCCAGTCCATACGCTGCCCTTCTCCTGCTGCAGCTCCTTCCCCTCTGCCGCAGGCGCAGCTTCATCCCGCTGCCGGTAACCCACACCAGCTGCTGCTCCTTCAGCACATCCATCCCCTCCCTGGTCCCTGGCAGGACCCCGGGGCAGCTGCTTTGATATCATCCCTCTGACTTGTCTTGTGGGTCAGCGGGGATCTGAGCAGCGCCCGGCCGGTGGGTGAGGAAGGAGGGAGGGGGAGAGGGAGGTGTAGTCCAGGCTGCAGCAAAACCCATCTGCAGGAGTCAGCTCTGCCGCTTCTCATGGCGGGAAGTGGGCTGCTCCTTCCTGCTCACCGCAGACGTAGGAGGCAGGATGTGGAGGTTCTGCTTTTTGCTTCAGCGTGGTGGCTTTTTGGCTGAGCGCTGGTAAAACATCACTGAGACACCTCCCTCTCCCCCCCCCTCTCTAGCTCCATGTCCTCTGCAGGGATGTTTGTGGGGCTTTTCTCCCCCCACCCCATGCACAGGAGTTGTTTCTGCTGCAGACTTGAGATGGGAACCAGCAGCTTTGGCTGACCCAGAGGTGTCTCTGGGGAGGTTTTGGGGGTGTTGTGTATGGGGTAAGAGGTTTCCTTTGATGGGGGCCAGACAATAACAGCGTGCAGCAGTGACATATATTTAAGAAGGACATGGGCAGATGGAAGCTTGGAAGAAAGCAACCCTGTAGGGAGGTTATTTGAGATGCTCTGCAGCCAGGAACCAGCCCTTTGAAGCCTCTGAAGGAGGCTGGTGTCAGAGGTAGCCAGACAAGCTGGACGGCTCTGGTCTGACCCTGAGGCCTCTCTGCCCATGTGAAGACATTCCTGGTGCTTGGAGCTGGCTGATGATTCACTGGAAAGCATCGGGGCTGTGGCCTGAGCCTGCCTCGTCAGCACTGTGTGTGGTTACAGAGGGCCAATAGCGCTGCTTTGCAACGGGATGGGCTGGTCTTGCAGTGGGACAGTTGTCTGCCCTTTTCCTGGGTCCTGGGACTGGCTGCTGGGAGGAGGAGGAGGAGGAGGGAGGGGGGGTGAGCCATCCCAGGGGGGGATTCTGGAGAGCTGTGAGCTCTGCAGCAGCAACTGTCCAGAGCCAGTAATGCCTTTGAGTGTAACAGATCTGCTGCCAAAGCGCTGGACATTCCTCAGAGCCCTTTTCACCAGCGATGCTACTCTCCTCTCTCTACCAAGTGTGGGGGGAGCCTTTGTTAGGGGCAAGATCCCCAAAGGAGGCCAGCCTGGGAGTGTATGTATCTGCAGGGAGCGTTTGCTGTTATTTTTAAACAACAATAGTTTAATAAATAAATAAACTCGCTGCCACGGAAGGATATAGCATCAGCCAGGGCTCTGGAAGTCGGTGTTTCCTTGGAAAAATGGAAGGGGCAGGTGTTTCCCTGCCCTCTGCTCCTGAGCCCTGGGAGGGATCTGCCCTGCCTGGCTTTGGGCGACACCCCCTTATTCCCCCCCACCTCGGGGAAAAAAGGCTTTCCTGGGGGCTGCTGGCTCCAGCAGCGTTGGGAGGGGGGGATATGAAGGGGATGAGTGGAGGGAATCCGCGGTCCCGCCGGCTGTGTTACAGCACAGGTGCAGCCCATATCAATGCGGGATAAATCTGGGGTGGGGGGAGGAGATCTGGTTTCACAGCCAAAACCCTTCTGCGCGGGGGTTTCTTGTGGCACGGAGTGGGGATGGGGGGGATGTGACTGCGGCTTGGAGGCTGGAGCCACGTGCGGGGGATGCCCTGGGCCCGCGTTTGGGCAGAATTTAGATAGATTTGGGAGTTTGCGTGGGGAGGGAGGGAGGGAAGGAGGGAGGAGAGCGAGGGAGGGGCGCAGCGCAGCTTGTCATCACCCGACCGGCCGGGGCGGGGGCTCGGGAGCGCTGTCCCGCATCCCGCCCCGCATTTCCCCCCCCCGCCTCCATCCCATCACTCCCCGGCGGGCGCGTCCAGCGGACGGACGGAGGGAGGGAGCGGGCGGTGGGGTGGGGGTGTGAGCTACCGCGGGCCGGTCCCTCCCGGCCGGGCGGCGCCGGGGGGGCGGCGGGGGCGGGCGCTCTCCCTGCCGCCGAGTAGTACGGTCCGGGGGAGGCCCTTGGCGGCGATGGGGGCGGCGCGGCCGCAGTGAGCCCGGCGGGGAGCGGCGCGGGGAGCGGAGCTCCGGAAGGGCCGATGGCGTTCAGCGCCTGGCAGATCCTCTCGCCGGTGCAGTGGGCTCGGTGGACCTGGTCGGCGGTACGGGGAGGAGGCGGCGGCCCCGAAGGGGAGGCCGGAGGGGCGGCGGAGGAGGAGGAGGATTCGGCGGTGGAGGGCACGGCCCTCGGCTTCAGGCAAGTGACCCGCGTCCCCCACCCCCGGGTCCGCCGTCCCACGGGCCCGGGGACACACGCAGGGACGGGCACGCCCGGTCGTGCTCCCTCATCCCCGCCTCATCCTCCCCCCGACCCCTCCGCCCTGCGCTGCCCGCTCGCTGCCTGCCATCAGCTTGGCTGCCCGGGGAGGGGAAAGGGGGCGGGGGGGGGTCTGCAGCCTGCACCGCGGGAGGGGAGGGAAGGAGTTGG
>MU066077.1:0-11404 GCA_013372525.1 Fulica atra
CATGCCGAACGTCCAGCAATAGCTCCCAAACCAAAGGAGCCAGGACCGAAAGATATAGCTGGCCTGAAAGCTCCCCAGGCGGCCAAAAAGAAGCCCCTAGCATTGTGGCTCTGAGGCCTTTCATTTGCCAGGGAATCTTGGAACCTTGGAGCTATCTCCATAATTGCAGTTCGCGGCCAAATAAGGGCTCCCCGGCCAACATGCCGAACGTCCAACAATAGCTCCCAAACCAAAGGAGCCAGGACCGAAAGACATAGCTGGCCTGAAATCTCACCCCGCGGCCCATAAGCAGCCCCTAGCATTGTCGCTCTGAGGCATTTCGTTTGCCAGGATACCATGGAAACTTGGAGCTATCTCCATAGTTGCACTACAAGCCCGAGAATCGCTCCCGGGCCAACAAGCCGAACGTCCAGCAATAGCTCCCAAACCAAAGTAGCCAGGACCTAAAAACTTAGCTGGCCTGAAAGCTGCCCAGGCGGCCCACAAGCAACCCCTAGTATTGTGGCTCTGAGGCCTTTCGTTTGCCATGGAACCTCTGAACTTTGGAGCTGTCTACATAGTTGCAGTTTGAGGCTCAAGAAGCGCACCCCTTCCAACATGCCGAACGTCCAGCAATAGCTCCCAAACCAAAGGAGCCCGGACCGAAAGACATAGCTGGCCTGAAAGCTCCCCAGGCGGCCCACAAGCAGCCCCTAGCATTGTCGCTCTGAGGCCTTTCGTTTGCCAGGGAACCTTGCAAACTTGGAGCTATCTCCATAGTTGCAGTTAGCGGCCCGAGAAGCGCTCCTTAGCCAACAATCCGAACGTCCTTCAATAGCTCCCAAACCAAAGGAGCCAGGACCGAAAGTCATAGCTGGCCTAAAACATCACCACGCTATAAACAAGCAGCCCCTAGCATCGTGGCTGTGAGGGCTTTCGTTTGCCAGGGAAACTTGGTACCTTGGTGCTATCTCATAGTTGCAGATGGCGGCTTTAGAAGCCCTCCACAGACAACATGCAGAACGTCCAGCAATAGCTCCCAAACGAAAAAAGCCAGGACCGAAAGACATAGCTGGCCTGAAAGCTCCCCAGGCGGCCCACAAGCATCCCCTAGCATTGAGGCTCTGAGGCCTTTCGTTTTTCCAGGGAACCTTGGAACCTTGGAGCTATCTCCGTAGTTGCAGTTCGCGGCGCGAGAATCGCTCACCGACCAACATGCCGAACGTCCAGCAATAGCTCCCAAACCAAAGAAGCCAGGACCGAAAGACATAGCTGGCCTGAAATCTCCCCAGGTGGCCCACAAGCAACCCCTAGTATTGTGGCTTTGAGGGCTTTCGTTTTCCATGGAACCTTGGAGCTATCTCCATAATTGCAGTTCGCGGCCCGGGAAGCGCTCCCCCGCCAACATGCCGAACGTCCAGCAATAGCTCCCAAACCAAAGGAGCCACGACCGAAAGACATAGCTGGCCAGAAAGCTCGCCACGCGGCCCACAAGCATCCCCTAGCATGGTGGCTCTAGGGCCTTTCGTTTGCAAGGGAACCTTGGAACCACGAAGCTTTCTCCATAATTGCAGTTCTCGGCTCGAGAAGCGCTCCCGGGCCAACATGCCGAACGTCCAGCAATAGCTCCCAAACCGAAGGAGCCAGGAACGAAATACATAGCTGGCCTGAAAGCTCATCACGCGGACCAGAAGCAGCCCCTAGCATTGTGGCTCTGAGGCCTTTCGTTTTCCAGGGAACATGGGAAGCTTGGAGCTGTCTCCATAGTTGCATACGGCGGCCCGAGAAGCACTCCCCAGCCAACATGTCAAACGTCCAGCAATAGCTCCCAAACCAAAGGAGCAATGACCAAAATACATAGCTGGCCTGAAGGCTCGCCACGCGGCCCACAAGCCACCCCTAGCATTGTGGCTCTGAGGCCTTTCGTTTGCCAGGGAACCTTGGAACCTTGGAGCTATCTCCACAGTTGGAGTTTGCAGCCAGAGAAGCGCTCCCCGACCAACATGCCGAACGGCCAGCAATAGCTCCCAAACCAAAGGAGCCAGGACCAAAAGACATAGCTGGCCTGAAAGATCACCACGCGGCCTACAAGCACTCCCTAGCACTGTGACTTCCAAACAAGCTAGAAAAAACCACAGTGCTTTGGAAACCACTAGGAAAGCCATAATCTCTCCTTTAAATGAGAAAATGTAGCCCAATGGATCCCTGTTACTGTATTGGTAAAGGCTAAAGCGCTATAGGCTTTGTCTGCCCCTAGCTGCATGTTTTAGATGTCAGGCCTGTTATGAGAAGCAATGCTCATAATTCACACATTATAGCAGGACAGTGGAATAGTGGTTAATAAAAGATGAGTTTCTGTCCTCCATTGAGTCAGGAACATCAGTAAAACGCCACACAGTTAGAACCAAAGGCCAATAGATAATTATGTAGGGTTATCTTACAAACCCTTAAAAACACAATAGCAAATCTATTAAGAAACCAAAACTAAACCTCAAACCCATCTATGAGTATGCTCTCTAACACATACATGCTGTTTAACATAGACTGCTCTTTAAGCTCTTACCTCAGATGCATCTTCCCCAAAAGCCAAGCTGACTTCCAAGCTGCATCTGCTAAATGAAAGCCAGAGCACTGACATTAGAGAAAGCCAGCAGCAGAAAAAGCTGCCTAGTGCAAGACCAGTGGTTTATATACCCCTGGCCCCACCCACTGCCCTTCCCACAGTCCCTTGGGAAAGGGGAGTGCCCTGCCTGCTGAAGGATTAAAAGCAGCTGGAGGAGCAGGTGTTGGTCTTCTGAGCTGAGTTGTTTATCAGTGGCTGCAGAAGATATAAAGGCACTGAAGGAACTGGAATGGGTTTTCTGACCAGAGTTAGCTTTGTGGGATGCAAGGTGCTGAATGGAGAAAGTGACTGTCACTGAAAACAATGATCCTGGTTTTTACAGCGGCTGTATCTCTTGTACAGGTATGTAAATAGTTTTCAGTTTTCTAGTGTGTAGATAAAAAAGATAAATATCAAGTGAAGCTTGCTAGGAAAGTGGCTACATATGCTCTGTAAAAGTATTGTTGTTAAAGCCTATGTGCTTTAGCTAGGTATCAAAAAAGGCAAAATGTTAGATGGTTATCCTTTGCATCTAGCGATGCCACACATATTGCCATGCTTCTACCAGAAGCCCTAGGCAAGTGGAAATCCTTGGGAAGAGCATGTAGTCGGTCCTTGGAGGAACATGAAGCCATTTCAGCCTGGAAAACTCCATTTTATTATGGGGAGGAAAAAAATACTAAAAATCCTGAAACCAGCACTTTTATTCTATAAACCCAAATTGTTGTCATACACAACCACCGCTTTATTCTGTAAAAGCACCATGCTTCTTTTTTATAAAACACCAATTTACTCTAAAACCAGCTCTTTTTGCCCTACAAAACCACTGTTTGATTTCTAGATAGAAAATGCTTTTTGTCCTACAAAATGCTATTTCTGTGCTGTAAAGCACTTTTTTAAAACACTGTTTTATTCAGTAAATGACCATTTTGACTCTTCAAACTACTGTTTTACTCTACAAACCCACTGATTTTTCCTCCGCGCCCAAGGGTGAGTGGGTTGTGGGGGATGGTTTGCCCTGGGCAAAAGCAATTTCCCTGCTGAACCCAGGGCAGTGATAATTCTTGATCTATAGGTGTCAGGACTGAAAGATGTTCCTGGCCTGAAATCTCCTGAGGCCACAGAGAGATGGAGAAATGGAAAACGAGGGAGACAGCAAAAACAGTGGTGGGTGTGATGCATGGGATCATATCAATATAAGGACGATAAGTTAATCACAACTATACATGTGTACTCAAAGAGTGTGGTCATGGAACTTAGCCATGTAGCCATGTAGTTTGGGGAGAACAACTAATGAAGGAGGAAGCCTGTTTTTCTTTCCCTGACAAAAGGCTTACTTTTGAGGAGTAAGAAATTGTCTCGCGTTGACTCGAGGGAGTGATTATAAGAGGCAGGAGTTGGAGGACAGGATGGCATCTGTCACGAATACATCCATAAATCTCCTTGCTAAAGGAAAATAGATGGTTAATGAGGACATATATCTCCTTAACAAGGACATAAATTAGCTCAAACTGATAAGAACACTGCAAGTTTGCAAGATCCTCACATTCCAGGCAAAAGGTGAAAAGTACATCATGAGGAGGACTCATGCTCTTCCTCCCAAAGACCACTGAAGACCCTCACCCACAGTTTTTGGAAAGATCTGTGCAAGTGTAAAGGACTGATAAGCTAATTAGCATGAGAAGTGTCCTGGTTTTGGTCAGGATGGAGTTAACTTTGTTTGTAGCAGCAGATGGAATGCTGTGTTTGAGAGTTAAGATGAAAGCAGTGCTGATAACACCCTGATGTTTTTAGTTGCTGTCAGACAGTCAAGGACTTTCTCAGCTCTTTGTATTTCCCTATTAATGAGAAAGGAGGGGCGAAGCCAGGACAGGTGACTCAAACGGGCCAAAGAGAGTATTCTATGCCAATTACATCATGCTCAGTATAAAGGGGGGCTGATGGGAGGAGGAGCAGGGGCAGCTCCAGGACATGTGGTTTTTGGGGGACGGTTGGGTTCCAGCACGGCTCTGGGTGGCACGGCCTGAGCTGTGGGTTTGGTGAGAAACTGCATTGTGTATCAACAGTTTCAGAGATTTTTTGCTCTAAAGTCCTGTTAGCATTGCTATATTTTATCTTTCTGCTATTTTAGTGAACTATCCTTATCCCAACCCACGGGCTTTTGGTTTCTTGGTTTTGGGGTTGTTATTTACCCCCTCCTTTTCCCTTCCCTTGCCTCCCCCCCCTCACCCCCCACTTCTCCCCCTGCTCTTTTCCTTTAAAGAGCAGGCAGCTGCGTAGGTCTCGGCTCTCAGCTGGGGTAAAACCACGACAGTCTATTTTTGGTGCCCAACGTGGGGCACAAAAGGTTGGGATAATGGTAGATCTGATCCTGACATGATTGTAATTAAGACAAAGTTGTGATAAGCACTGTTGTTTAAGCAGTCTCTGGTCATGATGCTGTGGTATTTATCCACAAGTTTGTGGTCACAGCTGTGTCAGTAAACCCATTGTATGCTGCTGTGGCAGGATTTTTTACCATCTCGGGGCTGCGGCTCCTGTTTTTGTTCCCGTACTTCATTTTAGTGTATTTTATGATATCAGTCTATGATACAATAGTATCAATGACCATGAGCTTGTGCTGGTACTTGTATGAGATTTTGCTGCCCTGTCTATTCTTTGGACAGGAAGGGGTTAATAACAGCAGCTGGTGTGGTGGGGTACAGAAAGAAATAACTACAATGCTTTCTTTTCCTTTGGGCTACATACAACAGCTCTTACAACAGTTTTTGAAAATCTTCAATATCCCTGGGATATTCAAACTAGCATTTTGCTGTTGGTAGGTTTGGTGCAAATGGCTCAGTTTTTATTAAATATTAAGCACAGGTTTATGAATACCACTCAAGAGCTTTCTCTGAGGCCAGGTAATCACGAGTGGCAGGGCACGTGGCAGAGTATGGGCAAGTACCTAGGCACTTTCTCACGCCCAATGGTTTGGAACTTCACTCCTGAACAGCTACAGGACCCTGCTAATGTGACTGCATATCTGAAAAGAAATTGCTGTAGGTTTCCCAGAGGTGCACAGCTTACTGCACTGTGCTGGGCCCTGGCCACTATTTCCCAAACACTGCTTGATAGCAGGCAGCACTGTCAGGGGGAAAGGAAAGAAAACAGACCAGCACAGACTGCAGCTGCTGCAGCCCCTGTGACCGTCACTGAGGCCACTGTAACTCCTGTGACGAGCACTGTGGCCACTTCAACCCCTGTGACTGGAAATGTGGCTGTTGCAACCTGTCCAACTGACGCTGCAGCTACTGCAATCCCTACAGCAGACACTGCTAATAATCCAAAACATCAACCCACACCAGTGTCTCTTGCTCCCGTACAAAAGAGGAAACACACAAAGAAATCGGTTTGTGTAGTGAAGGATGATGGCAATGAGGATGAGGGCCATCTCGAGCATCTCAGTATAAGGTGGGGCCAGAGATTGTTGTCACACGATCCCTGACCCTGAGTGAGCTGCGTGAGGTTCAAAAAGATTTCAGCTGCCACCCAAGGGAGCACATCATCACTTGGTTGCTCCAATGCTGGTATCACGGGGCCAATAGTCTGGAATTAGATGGCAGGGAGGCCAAGCAGTTGGGATCCCTAGCTAGGGAAGGAGGCATTGACAAGGCAATTGGGATAAAGATGGAAATCCTCAGCCTCTGGAGGTGACTACTGTCAAGTGTGAAGGAAAAGTATCCCATAAAGGAACATATTACATGTCAATCACCCAAGTGTAACAGCATAGAGACAGCTGTCCAGCACCTGAGAGAATTAGCTGTATGGGAGATAATTTATTATGATCTGGACAACTCACAGCTTCCCTCTGATCCTGATGACGTCCTATGCACCCCAGGTATGTGGCGTAAGGTTGTACGGAGTGCACCAGCAGGGCACACCAATTCACTGACATCAATGGACTGGAATGATACAGATCCACCAACCGTATATGAGGTGTCCTGCCGACTCCGGAATTATCAAGACAATGTTTCTCTCTGTCATGGCAGCGGTAGAGAAACTGGTCAAACGACTTGACAACTATGCGTCCAACTGCCAACCCATATGGAGCAATGTTGCAGATACTGGGAGAAAGCGTCCATCGTTCCAAAAGGGAGTGTATAGAAGGTACACACCATGAGTCACGCTGTGGTTTTACCTGCGTGACCACGGTGAGGACATGAGGAAGTGGGGTATGCAGCCCTCCTCAGCCCTTCAAGCACGAGTAAATGAGCTGCAGAGTAAAACAATTGCGCAATGAGATTCTGCCAGGAAGAATGCTGCACCAGTGAACAGCAAATACAATCAGCAACAATAGAGAGGCCCTGCCTCCAGCCAGGTGGAGGAGAGGGATAACCGTGTTTATTGGACTGTGTGGATCCGATGGCCTGGCATGCCAGACCCAAAAG
Source organism: Fulica atra (assembly GCA_013372525.1). Taxonomy (NCBI): domain Eukaryota; kingdom Metazoa; phylum Chordata; class Aves; order Gruiformes; family Rallidae; genus Fulica; species Fulica atra. The sequence continues at coordinate 7,012 of MU066077.1, forward strand.
AGTACAAGGCTCTGGTGCATACTGGTGCCCAGTGTATGCTAATGCCATTGAATCATGTAGGGGCAGAACCTGTTTGTATTTCCAGAGTGACAGGGGGATCCCAACAATTGACTGTGTTAGAGGCTGAAGTGAGCCTAACTGGAAAGGACTGGGAGAAACAACTCATTGTGACTGGCCCAGAAGCTCGGTGCATTTTAGGTATACCCGTAGAGGGTATTTCAAGGACCCAAAAGGGGGCTTTTGGAATAGCTGCTTTGGAGACAGAGGAAATTGAACAATTGTGTGCCTTGCCTGGACTCTCGGAGGATCCTTCTGTTGTGGGGTTGTTGAAGGTTGAAGAACAGCAAGTGCCGATTGCTATGACGACGGTGCACAGAAGACAATACCGTACTAACCGAGACTCCCTGATCCCCATCCATAAGCTGATTCGTCAACTGGAGAGTCAAGGAGTGATCAGCCGAACCCGCTCACCCTTTAACAGCCCCATATGGCCAGTGCGGAAGTCCAATGGAGAGTGGAGGCTGACAGTAGATTACCGTGGCCTAAATGAAGTCACTCCAAGTATGAGTGCTGCTGTATCGGACATGCTGGAACTGCAGTATGAATTGGAATCGAAGGCAGCCAAGTGGTATGCCACAATCGACATTGCAAATGCTTTCTTCTCAATACCACTGGCGCCAGAGTGCAGGCCACAGTTTGCTTTCACTTGGAGGGGCATCCAATACACGTGGAATCGTTTGCCCCAGGGGTGGAAACACTGGAACATTCAAACACTGGGATACACATTTAGCCAAAGCCACGTGGTTAGTTAACTCTAGGGGATCTACCAATCGGGCTGGCCCTGCCCAGTCAAAATTTCCACGTACTGTAGAAGGAGACAGAGTCCCAGTGGTGCATATGAAGAGTATATTAGGAAAGACGGTTTGGGTCATCCCTGCTTCAGGCAAAGGTAAACCCGTGTCTGGGATTGGTTTTGCTCAAGGACCTGGCTGTACTTGGTGGGTAATGCAGAAGAATGGAGAAGTTCGATGTGTACCTCAAAGGGATTTGATTTTAGGTGAGAATAGCCAATGGAATTAATAAGGTAGAAATTGTATTATAATAATTGCTAAATAACCCATTACTGTATATTCATTATTGCTTTAATTGCTGTATGTTGTTGTATGTTGTACCAATGGAGTTACAGCCGGAGTGATACAAGTCACTGAAGGAGGAGTGCCACGATGATGGGACCAAGACCTGCCATCCCAAGAACTTTTTTTCCTCTTTCCCGTTGAAAATGAACACCTTGGTTTCACAGACTATGAGCATGGACCATGTCAGGTGTATCGGTCGAGAGCCCGAGATGCAGCATGCAACGATCCAATGGCGCATAATCACACCATGAGAGACTGTTATGACGAATGAAGCCTGAAAATCATGGACTAAATGTTCATTTACTCAAACTCAGAGGAATGGTCTATAGACTAAGGGAATTATACCTGTATGCACGTGTGTGTGTGTATACATGTGTACATACATATATGTGTGTCTGAAACAAGAAACTGGTTGTACCCAAAAGAAATGGTTGGAACCGGTCATGACGTAAATGCTATGGAATAAGGAGTGGATAATGTCCTGGTTTCAGTCAGGATGGAGTTAACTTCTTTTGTAGCAGCGGATGGAATGCTGTGTTTGAGAGTTAAAATGATGGTTTGGGCCAAGAAGACAATGTTTTGGTGCAAGAATTTGATGTTTAGGGAAAATTGTGAGGTTTTGGTCATCTATTAGAGGTTTTGGTCAAGAATTTGATGTTTGGAGTAAATGTTGGAGGTTTTGGGTCAAGAATTTGAGTGTTTGGGTCATGAATTTGATGGGGTTTTTTTTCTAGGATTTGATGTTTGGGTCAAAAATTGGAGGGTTTGGAGCAAGAATTTGAGGTTTGGGTGCAAATGTTGATGTTTCAGGGCAAACGTTGGAGGTTTTCAGGCAAGAATTTGAGATTTAGAGTAAGGATATGATAGTTTGAGTCAGGAATTTGAGGTATGGTCCAAGAATGTGATTTTTTGATTCAAGAATATGACGTTTTTGAGAAACAATTTTTGGTGTTTTGGGCAAAGAAGTTGATGTTTTGAGTCAAAGATTTGATGTTTGGGGCAAAATTTTGAGCTTTGAGTCCAGAATTTCAGATTGGGGTCCAAATGTTGATGTTTCAGGGTGAACGTTGAAGGTTTTGAGGCAAGGATCTGAGATTCTGTGAAAAATTTGACATTTTGGGCGAAGAAGTTGATGATTTTGGGACAGAATTTTTGATGGTTTGGGGCAAGAAGTCACTGTTTTGGTACAAGAATTTGATGTTCAGTGAAAATTCTGTGGTTTTGGTCAGGAACTTGAGGTTTTGGTCAAGAAGCTGATGTTTAGTGCAAATGTTTGAGGTTTTGTGTCAAGAATTTGAAGTTTTTGTCAAGAATTGGATGATTATGGCAAACATTTGAGGCTATGAAAGAAGAATTTAATGTTTTCGGGAAAGAACTTTGGTTTGTGACAAGAAGTAAATGTTGTGGTGCAAGAATTTGATGACTAGGGAAAATTGTGAGGTTTCGGTCATAAATTTGAGGTTTCTGTCAAGAATTTGATTTTAGGGCAAAGGTTTAAAGGATTTGGGGTATGAATTTGAGTGTTTGAGTCAGAAATTTGATGGGTATTTTCATATATTTGATGTTTAGGTCCAAAATTGGAGAGCTTGGAGAAAGAATATGACATCTGGGTTAAGAATTCGAGGTTTGGGTGCAAAAGTTGATCTCAAGGGCGAACGTTGGTTCCGTCCTGGGGAGGGTTCAGGTCAGCTATGTCTTCCAGTCCTGGCTCCTTCAGATTGGGAGCTATTTCTGGACGTTTGGTGTGTGTTCAAGGGAGAGCTTGTGTGGCTGTGAAAAACAACTATTAAGATAGCTTCAAGATTTGCTGGCAAACCAAAACCCTCAGACCCACAATGCGAAGGGCTGCTTCTGGGCCGCCTGGGGAGCTTTCAGGCCAGATATGTCTTTCAGTCCTGGCTTGTTTCGTTTGGGAGCTATTGCTGGAAGTTCGACATGTTGGCTAGGGAGCGCTTCTCGGGCGCGAACTGCAACTATGGAGATAGCTCCAAGGTTCCAAGGATCCATGGCAAACGAAATGTATCAGACCCACAATGCTAGGAGCTGCTTGTATATGGCTCTGAAGGCTTTCTACATCTCCCAAAGCAAAGGATCCAGGACCAAAAGACATAGCTGGCCTGAAAGCTCCCCAGGCGGCCAACATCAGCCCCTACCATTGTGGCTCTGAGGGCTTTCGTTTGCCAGGGAACCTTGGAACCTTGGACCTATCACCATAGTTGCAGTTAGCGGCCCGTGAAGGGCTCCATGGCCAACATGCCAAACGTCCAGCAATAGCTCCCAAACCAAAGGAGCAGGGACCAAAAGACATAGCTGGCCTGAAAGCTCCCCAGGCGGCCCAAAAGCAGCCCCGGCACATTGGCTCTGAGGCCTTTCGTATGCCAGGGAACCTGGGAAACTTGGAGCTATCTGCATAGTTGCAGTTCATGGCCCGAGAAGCGCTCCTCGGTCAACATGCCGAACGTCCAGCAATAGCTCCCAAACCAAAGGAGCCAGGACCGAAAGACATAGCTGGCGTTAAAGCTCCCCAGGCGGCCCACAAGCAGCCCCTAGCATTGTGGCTCTGAGGCCTTTCGTTTGCCAGGGAACCTTGGAACCTTTGAGCTATCTCCATCGTTGCAGTTCGCGGCCCGAGAAGCGCTCACAGGCCAACATGTCGAATGTCCAGCAATAGCTCCCAAATCAAAGGAGCAAGGACCAAAAGACATAGCTGGCCTGAAAGCTCCCCAGGCGGCCCACAAGCAGGCCCTAGCATTGTGGCTCTGAGGCCTTTCGTTTGCCTGGGAACCTTGGAACCTGGAGCTATCTCTATCATTGCAGTTGGCGGCCCGAGAATCGCTCCCCGGGCAACATGCCGAACGTCCCGCATTAGCTCCCAAACTAAAAAAGCCAAACCAAAAGACATCGCTGGCCTGAAAGCTCCAAAAGCGGATCACAAACTGACCCTAGCAGTCAGGCTCTGAGGCCTTACGTTTACCAGGGAAATTTGGAACCACGGCGCTATCTCCATAATTGCAGTTCGCGGACCAAAAAGCGCTCTTTGGCCAACATGCCGAAAGTCCAGCAATAGCTCCCAAACCAAAAAAGCCAGGACCGAAAGGCATAGCTGGCCTGAAAGCTCCCCAGGCGGCCCACAAGCAGCCCCTAGCATTGTGGCTCTGAGGCCTTTCGTTTGCCAGGGAACCTTGGAGCTATCTCCATAGTTGCAGTTCTCGGCCGGAGAAGCACTCCCCGGCCTACATGCCAAACGTCCAGCAATA
>MU066078.1:1010-17036 GCA_013372525.1 Fulica atra
AGCAGGCAGCTGCATGGATCTCGGCTCTTAGCCGGGGTAAAACCACGGCACAGGCACCCCTTGCCTCTGTACCGGGCTGCTGTAAAGGACAGCCTGCCCTTATAACTAGGGGTATCTTGCACCCTGTGTGTCTATACCATGTGAGTGGTAATGGACAGCCTGCATCTATACTGAGGGTGTCCCAAAGGACAGCCTGCTTCTGTACCGGGGTGCCCAATGGACAGCCTGACTTTGTACTGGTGGTGTTGTAATGGACAACTGTCATCTGTACATCGGGTGCCACAATGGAGAGTCGACCTCTATACTGGGGGTTTCTTGCACTGTGTGCCTCTGTACAGGGTGTCACAATGAACAGCTGTCCTCTGTACCGGAAGTGTGGTATTGGACAGCCTGCCTCTGTAGCGGGTGTGTCATAATGGACAGCCTACCTGTGGAAGAAGTGTGTCTTGAACCCCGTGCATCTGTACATGGGATGCCAGTATAGACAGCCTTCCTCTGTAAGGCGGATGTCATAAAGGACAACCTCCCTCTGTGCTGCTGATGTCACAATGAACAACCTGCCTCTGTACCGGGGATGTCAGAATCAACAACCTGCCTCTGTCCATGGAGCCTTGCACCCCGTGCCTCTGTACCAGGCTGCTGTAAAGGACAACCTGCCTCTATACCAAGGTTGTCTTGCACCAGGTGCCTCTGTACGGGGTGTGTGGTAATCGAAAGCCTTCCTCTGTACCGGGGGTGTCTTAACACACTGCCTGCCTCTCTACCAGGGGTGTCATAACGGACCATTCACCTCTGTACTGGGTGTGTCATCATGGACAGCCTGCCTCTGTACAGGGTGTGTCTAGCACCCCTTGCCTTGGTACTGGGGTGCTGTAAAGGGCAGCCTGCCTCTGTACAGGGTGTGTCTAGCACCCCTTGGGTTGCACTAAAGGACAGCCTGTCTCTGTAACGGGGGTTTCTTGCACCCTGTGTGTCTGCACAGGGGGTGTTGTATTTGGCAGCCTGCCTCTGTACTGGGGGTGTTGTAATGGAAAACTTGCCCCTGGAGCAGGGGTATCTGGCAGCCCATGCGTCTGCACAGGGTGTGTCTGGCACCCCGTTCCTCTGCACCAGGGGCAAGGCACCCCTTGCCTCGGTACCAGGGTGCTGTAAAGGACAGCCTGTCTCTGTATCATGGGGTTTCTTACATCCTGTGTGTCTGTAGTGGGTGTGTGGAAATGGACAGCCTGCCCATGTACCAGGTATATCGAAATTAAAAGCCTGACTCTTTATCAGGGTGTTGTAATGGAAAGTTTGCTTCTGTACCAGGTGTGTCTGGCATCCCATTCCTCTGCACCAGCTGTGCCTAGCACCCCATGCCTCTGTACCAGGGTGCTGTAAAGGACAGCTGGCCTTGAACCGGGGGTGTCTTGCACCCTGTGTGTCTGCACAGGGTGTGTGGTAACGGTCAGCCTACCTCTATACTGGGGGTGTTGTAATGGACAGCGTGACTCCGTACCGGTGGTGTCTTGCACCTGGTGCCTCTGTACCACAGGTGTCATAATGGACAGCCTGCCTCTGTACTGGGGGTGTCATAATGGAAAATCTGCCTCTGTCTGGGTCATCTCACAAACTATGCCTCTGTACCAGGGTGCTCTAAAGGACAACCTGCCTCTATACTGGGGGTGACTTGCCCCACAAGTCTCTATAAGGTGTGTGTGGTAATTAAAAGCCTTCTTCTGTACTGGGGGTGTTTTAATGCACAACCTGCCTCTCTACCAGGGATGTCATAATGGACAGCCTCCCCAGCTACTGTGTATGTCACAATGGACAGCCTGCCTCTGTACAGGGTGTGTCTAGCACCCCTTCCCTCTGTACCAGGGTGCTGTACAGCCTCTCTCTGTATCATGAGTTTCTTTCATCCTGTGTGTCTGCACAGGCTGTGTGGTAATGGACAGCCTGCCCATGTAACAGGGGTGTGTGGTAATGGAAAGCTTGTCTCTGTACTGGGTGTATCTGGCACCCCATGCCTCTGTACCAGGGTGCTGTAAAGGACAGCCTGCCCTTGCACGCTGTTTCTGTACCGTGTGTGTGGTAATGGACAGCCTGTATCTATACTGAGGGTGTCCCAAAGGACAGCCTGCTTCTGTACCGGGGTGCCCAATGGACATCCTGCCTCTGTACTGGTGGTGTCGTAATGGACAACTGTCCTCTGTACATGGGGTGCCACAATGAACAGCCTGCCTCTGTCCGGGTAGTCTCACACCCTGTGCCTCAGTACCAGGGTGCTATAAAGGACAAACTGCTTCTCTACTGGGGATGTCATATTGGAGAGCATCCCTGTGTACTGTGGATGTGACAATGGACAGTCTGCCTCTGTACCAGGGGTGTCACAATGGACAGACCGATTCGCTACCACTGGTTCCGTAATGGACAGCCTGCCTCTGTACAGGGTGTGTCTAGCACCCCTTGCCTCGGTACCGGGATGCTGTAAAGGACAACTGGCCTTGAACCAGGGGTGTCTTGCACCCTGTGTGTCTGTAAAGGGTGTGTGGTAACGGTCAGCCTACCTCTATACTGGGGGTGTTGTAATGGACAGCGTGACTCTATACTGGGGGAGTCTTGCACCCGGTGCCTCTGTACCACAGTTGTTGTAATGGACAGCCTGCCTCTGTACTGGGGGTGCCTTGCACCACAAGTCTCTGTAGGGGGTGTGTGGTAATTTAAAGCCTTCTTCTGTACTGGGGGTGTCTTAATGCACAACCTGCCTCTGTACTGTGGATGTCACAATGGACATCCTCCACAGCTACTGTGGATGTCACAATGGACAGCCTGCCTCTGTACTGGGGCTGTCATAACGGACCGTTTACCTCTGTACATGGTGTGTCACAATGGACAGCCTGCCTCTGTACAGCGTGTGTCTAGCACACCATGCCTCTGTACCAGGGTGCATTAAAGGACAGCCTGCCCTTATACCAGGGGGATCTTGCACCCTGTGTGTCTGTACCGTGTGTGTGGTAATGGACAGCCTGCATCTATACTGAGGGTGTCCCAAAGGACAGCCTGCTTCTGTACCGGGGTGCCCAATGGACAGCCTGCCTCTGTACCACGGGTGTCATAATGGACAGCTGTCCTCTGTAACTGGGGTGATGCAATGGACAGCCTGGGGGGGAATGAAGGGAGCAAAATTCTGACTAATGTCTGCTATGAAGGGAGTGGTGAGGGGAAAGTGTTTTAAGATTTGGTCGCAATTCCGACTCCAGTTTCACTCTTTTTGTCATGTAGACTAAGAAATTAGACAGTTTTCCTTCCTCACTCCATGTTGAGTCTGTTTTTCCCATGTCTTTGATGACAGGACAATCTCTCCCTGTCCTTACACTGATTCCTAAGCCTCTCAATATATTTTTTGTCCCCTGTCCAATAAGAAAGGGGAGTGACAGGCCGACTTTGGTGGGCATCTGGCCTGCAGCCAGGGTTAAACCACCACAATGGACCAAAAGATGTTCCCGTTCCAGAGAATCTCCTCTGCAAGCTGACCCCCTTCACACGCTGCTTGGCCGTAGCAGCAGCTGAGGAGAGAGATTTCATGGGTATTAAACTGTGTCATGTTGAATTGCTGTTTGTTGTCAGAGAAATCTGTCTGTGCCTGTGAGCACAGATGATGCCAGGAAAAGTGTTGGGAGTTCCAGGAGGTCAGCAAGGGACCTGCTGGGCTTGGGGAAGAGCAAGGTTCTCCAGGCAGGGTTGGACCTCCAGAGACTGCTTTTCCTGCCTGTCCAGATCTCCTTAGGAGACCTCTGCACCAGCCCCCATTGCAGCATGCTGCTGAACTTTCTTCCATGATCAGAGATATGACGGAAACATTTTTTCCTCCATTGTGAAACTCCTTTGAAATTTTCATCTCCAACTAGTTTTAAATGTCTTATTTTTTTTAAAGAAAATGACTTTAAGAGCCATGCTTGTAAGGGCTTTCTGTATGATTACTGAGCCCCATGGTACACTTTCTTCTGAGTCCAAGGACTTCAAGATACCAAGAGGAGAGTGAAGAAACCTCTCAAGAAGTTCAGTCAGGAGTAATGCCCAAAGTACCCTGAAGCACTAACAGGCCCCACTGGGAGCAATTCCTGACAAATCTTCCCCGTGGGCTCGTTAGAGCAGACAACTGGAGGCCATGAGGACAAACCCAGGCAAAGCACAGGCAGCTCTGATGCTGAGGACACCCTGGCTTGATCCTGGCAGGCAGATCCTGACCCTCATCTGTGTCTCAGGGCTCTTCCTTGTGATGTGGGGAGTGTGACACCAAGAGAAGGACAGGGGTCTGGCACATGGTGGCCTACCCGTGGGTGGGTTCAAGAATGCACCGATGCTCCACAGCTATGAAGACAATGTGTCTTCTCTGTGGCAGGGACATCAGCCACAGCCAAGGGGGAAAAGACCTTGTTTCTATCAGGGCATTTCATCCTGGCTGGCACCCTTGGCCATCTGCACCACAGCCCATCCTGCACTGCTCCAAAGCTGTGCCTGTTTCCCTGCAGGCTGCAGGCACCCAACACCCTTCCCCACTTTGATCTCAACCCATGATGTCCCTGCCTGTACTGCTGTCTCTCCCTCCTCACCAGCTGTTCCCACAAACACAAAGCCACCAGCTCATCCACACTTCCTCAGAGTGAATTCAAGCACCACAGCACTGCCCTCAGAGTGACATTTCTTTATCCTCATGTCCACTCTGACCTTCAAAGCTGCAGTTTCACTTTGACTTCCTTTCTTATGTTCTTTTCACGTAGCACATGAGGGCTTCCCTCAGGCTCCCCTTCCCCAGGCTAAAGAAGCCCAAGTAACTCAGCCTCTCCACACAAGACCCCTAACTGTATCTTGGCAGACTTTGTCAGACCACGTTACAGTTCCTCCCCATTCCTCTAGACTGGAGAGCCCCGCAATGGGACTGACTACTCCAGAGGTAGCCTCACTGGTGCTGGTTGGGGAAGAGTATGGGCTTGGTTCCTTCAGAAGAGTCAGTCTGTTAGTCTTTCAGTCTGTCTGTCTTTCCTTTCAGGCATTACTCTATAATTGTCAGGTAAATAAGGTACCCTGTGTTAGCACTGGGTGTGGGTGTAACTGGCCATTATTATTCTACATTCATGGTGAATTTTGTCAGTAAAGTGTCCTTATCCCGTCCTGTCATGGTGGGAAAGCATTGCCATTACAGACAAGTACTCGAATTGTTCAGCTGATGAAAATGTTGTTGTAAAATTTTTATAATAAAAGGGTGAAAAAAAAAGGAAAAATATGGCTCTGTGGAAGCAGAAGGGATGCAAAGAGAACACAGCTCATTATTACATGGAAGAGCAGGAGATACTGCATTAGGAATGGGATGAACATTGACCGTGTTACTACAGCTTAGACAAACTAGAGGGACACCAAAAACTACCAACTAAACCCCCTATTAAATATGAACTGATCATAACAGGAGTCACATTGTCAGTGGTATGCAGAAGGCAAGCAGTTTATTGCTGCTTAGAAACATCCAGTCATCTCTTTCCACATGGCATCCTTGAGCTCCTGGTTCCTCAAGCTGTAGATGAGGGGGTTCACTGCTGGTGGAACCACTGTGTAAATAAATGCCAATACCAGGTCTGAAAATAAGGAGGAAATGGAGGGGGGCTTCAGGTAGGCAAACACACCAGTGATAATAAACAGGGAGACCACAGCCAGGTGAGGGAGGCAGGTGGAAAAGGCTTTGTGCCGTCCCTGCTGCGAGGGGATCCTCAGCACAGCCCTGAAGATCTGCACATAGGACACCACGATGAACACAAAACACCCAAAAGCTAAACAGGCACTGACCATAACGAACCCAATTTCCCTGAGGTAGGCATCTGAGCAGGAGAGCTTGAGGATCTGGGGGATTTCACAGAAGAACTGGTCAACAGCATTGCCATGACAGAGGGGAAGGGAAAATGTACTGGATGTGTGCAGAATGGAATACAGAATCCCACTGGCCCAGGCAGCTGCTGCCATGTGGACACAAGCTCTGCTGCCCAGGAGGGTCCCGTAGTGCAGGGGGTGGCAGATGGCAACGTAGCGGTCATAGGCCATGACAGTGAGGAGACAGAACTCTGTGGATGTCAAAAATACAAAGAAAAAGAGTTGAGCCACACATCCTTTGTAGGAAATGGCCCTGGTGTCCCACAAGGAATTGGCCAGGGATTTAGGAACAGTGGTGGAGATGCAGCCAAGGTCAGTAAGAGAGAGATTGAGAAGGAAGAAGTACATGGGGGTGTGGAGGTGGTGGTCACAGGCTATGGTGATGATGATGAGGCCATTGCCCAGGAGAGCAGCCAGGTAGATGCCCATGAAGAGGCAGAAGTGCAGGAGCTGCATCTCCCGTGTGTCTGCAAAGGGCAGGAGGAGGAACTGGCTGATGGAGCTGCTGTTGGACATCTGTTGCCATCAAGTGTGGAGACCTGTCCAAGGAGGAAAAGGCAAAGAGAAATTAGGGAATCTTTCCTTGAGGAAAATCCCTTCCACTACTTATGGAATGCCCTCAGGTTGACTTTCTGTATTCAGGGAGAATTTTGTCAGGTCCCTTTTGGGAGGTCTGCTTTGTGCTGGCTTGAGTCTCCCACTGCTGGAAAGAGGGAAGTCCTACAGATTGGGGTCCTGAAGTGAGGGTCATCTCAAGGTCAGCCCTTCCAATGGACATGCCCAGAGCCCCAGGTAACCAGGAGACAAAGGCAGCAAGGACAGGAGAGGAAACAGGGACAAATGCTCCAGCCCAGGCGGGAAGTACAGGGACAGACAGACAGGTACTCAGGGGTTTTTCCTCTCTGTGGGTTGGGCTGCCAAGGAGAAGACTCAGCCTGAAACCCTGGCACTCTGTGTGCAGAGTCTGTGCTGGTGACAGAAACCAGGGGGTCGGTGAGGGAAGGGGTCTGCACTGTTGGGGATGTCAGGGAGGTACCAAATCCCCACTGTCAAGGCATTTCTGGGAGCAGCTCCTTCTCCCTCCCTGACAATGTCTCTGCTGCCTGGATCTGTCCCTGCAGCTGCTTCTCTTTGCCCATGTCACCTCCCGCTCTGTGCTCACAGACCTCATCCAACCTGCCCTGTGCTCAGCTCTGCTCTGCAGACCCCTCCTGGCATCAGGGCTCTGCCCTGGGAACCTCTGTGTGTGCAGGGCTCAGGAGAAGCTCCTAATGAGCAATGAGTTTGCACTGCCTGCTGCAAAGTTATCGAGAAAAGCTCAGCTCCCACTTCCCACCCAGTCACCAAGAGCAGAGAATTCAAAGCAAAGTCTCTTTACCTTTCTCCTGCAGTGAGCTCTCAGCATCCATCAGCTCTCTCAGCCTCACAGGTCTCCCCTCAGTGCCTACAGGCAGTGTCCCCAGCCCTGTGTGCTTGGCAGAGGAGCTGCTCCTGGCCAGAGCTGTCTCTCTGCAGCACTGCTGGGTTGCCATGAGCTCTTTCCATCCCAGGAGCCTGGCCCAGCTCAGCAGAAGACCAGTTCTTGAAGGCTCCCTCCTGGTGCCTCAGGCCTCATGGGGATCATTCTATGACCTCATCTCTCAGATCATTCTGCCTGGGAGTAGAATGATCAGGAGAGGGAGAAATCATGCAGGGAGAAAGCACAGGGGGAGGTCATGCAGCTGTTACTCTCACTGGCAATACAGACTTGACACCAACAATAAAATCAATCTAATTCATTACTCAATCCAAAGAGAGCAGAGAAATGAGAAAAAAAATAGAGAAATGAAATTTTAAACACCAACCTATGACCCTCCCTTCATATCCCAGGGGCCACTTCACTCTTCAACTCTCTACTGTCTCCGACTGAGTGGCACTGGGGGTCAGGGAATGGGGATTGGGGTCAGTTCATTACACATCATCTCAGCTGCTCCTTCCTGGTCAGGGGGAGGACTCCTCACAGTCTCCCCTTGCTCCAGCATTGGGTTCCACCCACAGGAGACAGTCCTTCATCAACCCCTCCAATGTGAGTCCTTCAAACATAACTTCAGATCATCACAGACTGCCCCAGCGTGGGTCCTCCACAGCCCTGCCAGCAAACCTGCTCCAGCACAGGCTTCCTAGGAGGTCACAGCCTCCTTCAGTGTCCTCACATGCTCAACCTTGGGCACCTCTATCGGCTGCATGTAGAATCCCTGTTCCACATCATCCAGCATGGGCTGTGTGGGAACAGCCTCATTCACCATGGGCTTCTCCACGGGCTGCAGGGGAATCTCTGCAATGAGGCTTGGAGGACCTTCTCCTCCTACATCACCGACCTTGTTGTCTGCAACGTCTCTTACACTTTCTCACTCCTTTCTCTGGTGGCAAAAAGCAGCTGCTGTTTTTTATTTCCCTTCTTAAAAATACTGTCACAGTGTTGTGATTCACAGTGCTCTGCTCCCCACGGCCAATACACTGTCACTGCCCCTCTGCAAGGGCAATGCCTGTGACCAGTTCTTCTGAGAAATCTCCCAGATCCTCAAGCTCTCTCATTCATGGTCCTACCTCAGAGAAATTGTAATCAGAGCATGTCTAGCTTTTGGGTGTTTTGCGTTCATCGTGGTGTCCTCTGTGCAGATCTTCAGGGCTGTGCTGAGGATCCCCTCGCAGCAGGGACGGCACAAAGCCTTTTCCACCTGCCTCCCTCACCTGGCCCTGGTCTCCCTGTTCCTCACCACTGCTGTGGTCACCTACCTGAAGTTCCCCTCCATCATTTGCACCTGGTAGTGACAATGTTCAGTCAGCGGTTCCTCCAGAATTAAAATTTCCCATCTACAGCATGAGGAACCAGGAGCTCAATGATGCCGTTTGGAAAGTGATGACTGGATGTCTCGAAGCAGCAACAAGCTGCTCACTCTGCGTATCACTGGCCATGTAACTCACGTTAGGACCAGTCTCTATTTAGTAGGGTTTTTAGCTGTTGGGTTTGGGGTTTTTTTCCCCTCTTAGTTTGTCTAAGCTTTAATAACATGGACCAGCTTCATCCCATTGCTAATGCAGTATCTCCTGGTCTTGTGTGACCCAGACACTGCGTAATGATGAGCTGGGCTCTCTTTCCATCAAGTCTGCCTGGAAAGGGGCACAACTTTTTCTTCCTTGTTTCTCCCCCTGACATTTATAAAAATTTTACAAGCACATTTCCAACAGCAGAACCACTCAACTATGTTTCTGAAATGACAGTGCTTTCCCACCATGACAGAAGGGGAATTTCCTGGAACTGTACCACAGAATCATGGAATCACTTAGGTTGGAAGAGGCCTTTAGGACCATTGAGTCCAACCAAAGCCTAACCTTGCCTAGTCCACCTCTAGGCCATGTCCTCAAGCACAACATCTCTAGGAACCTTTTAAATCCCTCCAGGGATGGTGACTCCACCACTTCCCTGGGCAGCCTGTTCCAATACTTGACTAATGATTGAGTAATGAAATTCTTCCTGATATCCAACCTACATCTCCCCTGGTGCAATTTGAAACCATTCCCTCTCATCTTATCTCATGTTCCCTGAGAGAAGACACCGTCTCTCACCTCTCTACAGTCCTCCTTGCAGGTAGTTGTAGAGAGCAGCAAGGTCTCCCCCTCAGCCTCCTTTTCTCAAGGCTAAAATGCCCCAGTTGCCTCAGCTGCTCCTCACAGAACTTGTGCTTCAAATCCTTCACGAGCTTTTTTGCCCTTCTCTGGACACGCTCCAGCATCTCAGGGTCCTTCTTGTAGTGAGGGGCCCAAAACCAGACACAGCACTCGAGGTGCAGCCTCACCAGAGCTGAGGATAAGGGAACAATCACTCCCTACTCCTGCTGGTCACACGATTCCTGATCCAGGCCAGGATGCTGTTGGCCTTCTAGGCCACCTGGGCACAGTGCTGGCTCATGTCCAGCCAAGGTATCCACGGACACCCCCAGATCCTTTTCCTCCAGGCAGCTCTCCAACCACTCTGACCCAGGCCTGTAGCGTTGCCAGGGGTTATTCTGATCAAAATGCAGGACCTGGCACTTGGCCACAATAACCCAAGAACCTCATACAATTGGCCTCTGCCCATCGATCCAGCCTGTCCACATCACTCTTCAGAGCCTACATGTCGTCCAGAAAATTAATACTCCCACACAATTTGGTGTCATCTGCAAACTTACTGAGGGTGCGCTCAATCCTCTCGTCCAGATCATGAATAAAGATGTTAAAGAGGACAGGTCCCAGCACTGAGTCCTGGAGAACAGACCTTGTGACCTGCCGCCAGCTGGACTTAACTCTGTTCACCACAGCCCTTTGGGCCTGGCTGCCCAGCCAGTTTCTAACCCAGCACAGAGTGTACCCATCGAATCCATGAGCGGTGAGTTTCTTCATCAGGATGCTGTGGGAGACAGTGATGAAGGCTTCACTGAACTCTAGGTAGACCACATGCACAGCCTTCCCCTCATCCACTGAGCAGGTCACCTTGTCATAGAACGACATCAGGTTGGTCCATCATGATCTGCCTTTCCTAAACCCATGCTGACTGGGCCTGATCACCTGAGTGTCCTGCATGTGCTGCATGATGGGACTCACGATGATTTGTTCCATCACCTTCCCCAGCACTGAGGTCAGGGTGACAGGCCTGCAGTTCCCTGGGACCTCCCTCTGGCCACTCTTAGGATGGGCGTTGCAGCTGCTTGTGTTTTTTTTCTCCTCTATGTGATTCCCAGAGGCTCTGTGACCATCACCGAATCGCTGTGCCCTGGTCAGCAGCACCTATGGCCTTGAACTGGCCGATGTTTACTCTTCAGGACCTGCAGAGAGCACTGGCTGTTCCTTACACCAGACATTTGCTGCAGCCCCAGTTCTCTCCCAGCACCCAGCTACACCAAACTGCGACAGTCACAGAATCCTTACCTCACAATCCAATTAACTCACAATCTGTCAAATTCCTTACCTCACAAACTATCTATCAGTCAATCTCCTGACCTCACAATCTGTTTCTCAGTCAATCTCTTTACCTGACAGTCTATCTATGAATCAATCTCCTTACCTCACAAACTCCTTACCTCAAAATCCACTTTCTTCAGAAGCCCCTTACCTCATAATCTATTTATCAGTCAATCTCCTTACCTCACAGCCAATATATCCATCAATCTACTTACTTTCTATCTCTCCATCAGTCAATCCTGTTACCTCACAATCTTCTTACCTCACAATCCCTTTACCTCAAAATCCCTTTACCTCAAAATCCCTTTACCTCAAAATCCCTTTACCTCACAATCTATTAGTTACTCTCCTTACCACACAATCTACCTCAGTCAATCCCCTTACCTCACAATCTATCTGTCAATCAATTCTGTGACTTCATAATCCCCTTAACTCACAATCATCATACCTCACAATCCCTTTACCTCACAATCCCCTTACCTCACAATCCCCTTACCTCACAATCCCCTTACCTCAAAATCTATCAGTCAATCTCATTACTTCACATCTATCTATCAGTCCATGTTCTTACCTCACAATCTATCGGTCACTCACCTTACCTCACAATCCCCTTATGTCACAATCTCTCTATCAATCCCCTTACCTCACAGTCTATCAGTAATAATCTTTACCTCACATCTATCCATCAGTCAATCCCCTTACCTCATCTTTCAATGTCTCAGTCAGTCGCCTTGCCTCACAATCTATCAGTCACAGAGTCACAGAATCTTAGGGGTTGGAGGGACCTCAAGAGATCATCGGGTCCAACCCCCCTGCCAAAGTAGTTTCCCTAGGACAGGTCGCACAGGTCAGTGTCCAGAGGGGTCTTGAATATCTCCAGAGAGGGACACTTCACAACCCCCCTGGGCAGCCTGTCCCAGGGCTCTGTCACCCTCACTGGGAAAAAGTCTTTCTGCATGTTGGTGTGGAACTTCCTGTGCTCCAACTTGTAACCATTGTCCCTTGTTCTGCCCCCACAGACCATTGATAAGAGGCTGACAATTTCACCCTGTGTCCAACACTTCAGATACTTATAAACATTAATAGGATCCCCTCTTAACCTTCTTTTCTCAAGGCTGAACAGTCCCAGCTCACTCAGCCTTTCCTCATAAGGGAGATGCTCCAGGCCCTTAATCATCTTTGTAGCCCTTCTCTGGACTATCTCCAGGAGATCCCTGGCTTTTTTGTCCTGGGTAGCCTAGAACTGGACACAATACTCCAGGTGGGGCCTGCCCAGGGCAGAGTAGAGGGGGAGGATCACCTCCTTTGACCTGCTGGCCACACTCCTCTTGATGCCCTGCAGGATCCCATTGGCTCTCTTAGCCACCAGGACACACTGCTGGCTCATGGCCACCCTGTCACCCACCAGCATCCCCAGGTCCTTCTCTGCAGAGCTCCTCTCCAACAGGTCATCCCCAGCCTGTACTGATTTCAGCAGTTATTCCTTCCCAGGTGATGGTGTCAGGCAGTGTTAGGAACGATCCCTTGGTAGGGACAGACATGAGTCCCAAGGTTACTGGGGCTGCTACTGGGCTACCTGGGATGGTTTCAGGACAGGAACATATTTCTGCCCTCAATCCTCTTGCTTGGGAGCTACTGCTGGACCTTTATCAGCTTGAAATATGGTCACTGTTAGCACAGGAAATGACAGAGGCATCGTTAGGACCATTCCCTTGCCAAGGAAAGCCCTGAGTGTCGTGGTTTTACCTCAGCTGAGAGCCGAGATCCGGGCAGCTGCCTGATCTTTAAAGGAAAAGAGGAGGGGGAGAAGTGATGACCAAAAGCCTCCCCATTTCACTGGGCATTGGAGGACCACTGGGCCCTGTGGGGTGACAGGGCACATCCAAGTGGCTCCATGACACAGAATGTCTGTATCTACTCACTTTGTCATCCTGAAATTGCTCCCTCTGATTTTCTGCTCTAATCAGCATTCAGGGAGGCACATGTCAATGTTCTGAAGGAGTTTCATCACCCACAGACCTGAGCAGCCTCTACTAAACCTCCAGGAATCTTCCTTCCTGCCATGGCCCTCCACACTCAGTGACTTTCCCCTGGAAGCTTGTCAGTGTGCAGCCACTATCATCAGATTGTTCTTGCCTCTCAACTTCTGGACAGTTGCAGGGGGACTTTAAGGAGACACTGTCTTCTAGAAAGAGTTTTACTAATGTGATGATGTCAGCTAACACAGGATACAGCACAAGTCCATTTCTTTCTCAATCCTGACTCACTAATATTTTCAGCATCAACAAACATCTTCATTTGACTGTAAATTGTTGCCCCAAAAAAATCTAATTTCATTTTCTAAAGATGGGCCTGGGGTCAGGGGACACAGCCAAGTAGAAGTGACCACAGGAGGCTGGGCAGGGAGTTCACTAGGGACAGGAGTTGGTGACAAGGCTCTGGGCAGGAAATCTGGCCAGGAATAAGGCCAAAGTGGGTGCTGGAGCTCTGCCAGAAAAGCCTGAGAAATTTCTTCACATTTAAAAAGATACAAGCACATTTTCACTGACTGAATATTTCCAACCAATCAACTGTTGTTTTTCCCAAATCAGACTAAGTTAGGAGCTCTGGGGATAAGTATGAAACGTAGTAGGAAAAACACACATCCTCCTGAGTCCTTGGGGTGTCAGGACACTGTCACACTGTGCACTGAAACTTGCCTTTTGGGTATTTCCACCTGCCCTGAGGAAATGGACTGTGTCTCAGGGCCCCTTTTCAGCAGACTCTCTGGCCATGTGCCCTGTCCTTTGCTTTTGGGATTTACTCCACCCCCTTACAGTTTTTACTCATAGTTGGGGAATGTGTTTTATTTCTTTTATAACCTTTTTCAAAATGAGCCAGAATTCTGTTCCTCTTTACAGCCAGTCCTCAGGGTAAACGGGATGGGAATTGCAGCAGAGAGGCTGCAACATTCAACTGCAGGCTCAGTGCAGCAGCCTGATGGAAAAGAGTGCAGCTTCCAAGCATGCCCTGGAGACATGGTGGGGTTGGGGAGGTGTAGAGGAATGTTGTCTATGCAGTGTGGGAACTCAGGGAGAGAGCTGTTGTGACCTTTCCACAGGAGATCCTCTGGTTCAGTATCAATTGGAGAGAGGAAGCTCCTGTCAGTTCTGTAAATTGAAAACCTAAAAAGCCTGAAAATATTAAAACCTCTTTCTTTTTTTTTAATTAAGTGCTCATTGAAATCTTCCACTTTAAGCAGAGTCTTAAAACCTCTCCAATTAGCTGTACAAGTCTTGAAATTCTGAAGAAAAGACACATAGCTCGTTAGGGCTTTTTCTATTTTAATGAGCCCCGTGGTGTATTTGGTGCTGATTCCATGAACTGCAGATCCTGTGAGGAGACTGAAGCAGTCTCTCCAAGAGTTCAGGCCAGAAGAACAAACTCAGGTGTTAATTAGAGTGTTAATTGGCCCCACTGAGGCCCATTACTGAGAAAGCCTCTCTCCTCATGAATGGGTTAGAGCAGAAAATTGGAGTCTGTGATTTAAGGTAGACTAAGGCACTGTGCAGGTGGATGTGATGCTGAGTAAAGCCTTGTTGTATTTTATCAAGCAGAAGAGCCAGCCCCACAGAAGTGGGATTCTGCCCCCTGCACTGCCTCAGGGCTCTTCCTGGGCCAGTGTCACATGGGGGGTGTGATGCAGAGTGTGGTACAAGGGTACCACAGCTCCCAGCATCCTGAGGGGGTGCAAGGAAGCAATGAGGCCCCAGTTCTGTGAGAGTAGTATGTGTGGTGGTTTAGGCCTGGCTGGAGGCCAGACGCCCACCAAAGTCGATCTATCACTCCCCTTTTTCTGGACAGGGGAGAAAATAGATATTAAGAGGCTTAGGAGTCAGGATAAGGACAGGGAGAGATCATCCTGTGATCAATGACATGGGCAAAACAGACTCAACACAGAGTGAAGGACAGAAATCTCTCTGATTGATGACACTGCCTTACACAGACAGTGACACCAGAGTCGGGTGATGAGAAGTGTGACCAGATCTTAAAGCACCTTCCCCCACCCCTCCCTTCTCAGCAGACTGCACTTTAGTCAGGATTTTGCTCCCTTCTCTGGTGGCAAATGCAGCTGCTTGTGTTTCTCTTTCTCCTGTATGTGATTCCCAGAGGCGCTGTGACCATCGCCAATTGCCTCGGCCTTGGTCAGCAGCAACTCCGGCCTTGAATCAGCCAATGTTTACTCTCTGGGGCCTGCAGAGAGCTTCTGGCTGCTGCTTACAGCACCCATTTTCTGCAGCCCCCATTCTCTCCCAGTACCCAGTACTCAAAAACTGCGACACTCCACCCCTGGCCTCTGCGAAACACATAGATGAGAATTGATCTTTAAATCCCCATCCCAACAGAAATTCTCTACAATTATTACACTACCCAGCTCTGTTCAGTCTGTTCTGCCCATTCCCTCAGCCAATTAGAGTCCTTATCTCAAATTCCTCGAGCCCCACGTTGGGTGCCAAAAAGGTCTGTGGTGTTTGAACATGGCTAGAGCCCAAATGCCCACCAAGCCACTCACTCACTCCCCTTTCCAGCCTGAAAAAGGGAGAAAACATATATATTGGGAGGCTTAGGGTTCAAGATAAGGACAGAGGGATCACTTTCCAATTAGTGCAAAGGGCAAAATAGACTCAACACAGAATAAAAGAAAGAAAAGTGATTTATTACTACTACAACTACACACCCAGTGAACCAGAGTTGGGTAATGAGAAGCGTGGCCAGGTCTTAAAGCACCTTCCCCCACCACCCCTCCCTTCTTAGCAGAGTTAAACTTTATTTACGATTTTAATCCCTTCTTCCCCCCCAACATGGTGTGGGGTTTGGCAGGGAATGGGGAGTGGGGTTCTGGAGGTTCCTCACAAGCTGCTTTCCTTCCCCAGGTCTTAACACTTCTACTTCTCCCCCACCCCTCGCTTCCTTGCAGACTGACTTGAATCACAAATTCTCTCCCTTCTTCCCCCCCGTCACGGCACAGGGAGGGGCAGGGATTGGGGAATGGGGGTTTTCAGTCTGTTCCTCCCAAGATGTCTTCCATCTTAGCTGGTGGGGGTGGGGGGAGGAGGGGGCGTTCCACACACACCCCCTTCATCTGTGGCACCATGGGGTCCCACCCAT
>JABXFB010011638.1:0-17032 GCA_013372525.1 Fulica atra
TCCAGGAGCTGTTGTGCTGGGATTTACCCACTGCAAACTGTGTTACTGAGAGCACCTGTCCCTTCTCTGCAGAGCATGCATACACCTCAGAAGGTCAAAGCTGCCTGCCTGTCTTTGCAAACAGGCTTCCCCCACAGGGCTCCTTGGAAAAACACACTGGTTAAACCCCTAAAGCAGTTGCAGATGCTTTGCAAGGCATGTGCCAAACTGCAGCAAGACACTGAGGATGCTCCAGGGTACCTGAAGGCTTCAAGGAAAGCCACAGGGGAAAATAATGAGCAAAAGACAGCTGCTTAAAGACCCTTTGTATCTGAGGTCACAAGATTTTTTTTTAACAGGCTGCACTTGAGTTATCAGATGCTGTTGCAAACCCTTGGATAACAGTGCAGTTCTAACAGGGGTGGCCGATGCTGCAGGGCTGCGGTGCAAGTGCAGGGCTCAGATGGGGGCCAAAGGGGAAACCCACTTCCACACCACATCGCAGGCAGGCTCATGTCAGCCCAGGGAACAAAGGCATCACTGCCATCCCCACGGAAATCCCCACTCCCAGGAACCTGCAGGGGAGAGGATCAAAACTATTGCACCTATTTCTTTTTCCCACCACGGGTGAAGCAGAAATAGCTTGTGGAAGTGTCTCATGTTCCTTCAAGAGCGTTTTCTGGTTGGTGCTGGGCTGTTGGAACTGCAGCTGGAGGAAGAACATGCAGGCAGGGCAGTGCAAGTGTGGGCTGAGACCTGGGACTGATCTTGGTCGCTTGCTCTGATGCTGGCTACTCTGCAGGACCTGCTTTGTGTTGTTACATTGATGGTTTCACACAAATGCATGTGTTTGAGAGAGGGGTGCTTTCCCAGAGGCTGTAGGGTGGGTATGGAAGACAGATGATCTGTCTCCTGGTTATCCTTAATCCAGTCTGACTCTAGGTTGCCAGTTGACCTGGTGATCTCCTGCATTGTACATAGGGGTATTGCTGTGGCAACATGATTCAAATAGGCTTGTTGATCCAGCAGAAAACTAATTTACCAGAAAAAATAAAGAAGAGAAAAAACTAATTCTATTGGTTCTTTCTGTAGCCTCAAGGACTGCAACTTTCAGGAGTGTGAGGGAGGTGCCAGGAGCATAGGCTAGGAGAAGGCAGGAAGAACATGACCACCCCTTTCACCAGCAGCCCATGGTCAGATCAGATTAAGCCTAAATGGGAAACTGCACCCTGAGGGTCAGCAGATACTACTCCTGGTCATTGCGCAGCCTGAGTCCCCATTGTTTGTGTCTATTTTGCATGGGTGTAACCCTGCTGGTACTAACACAGTTACTTCTGCAGGTCTTGGGGAGAAGCAGAGGTTAGCACATTGTCCTTCCAAGGCCTGAGCTCTGAACTGCACAGAGGACAGGCCATGAACAGAGTCAATGTGATCTAGCTGAATTCAGCCAGCCAGAAGCAGCGAATGCTCTAAAATGCACCTCCCAATAAATAACAGGATCAATCTGAAAGAAGAAAAGCTCGCCAGCATTGACAAGGAAATGAGAGCTGAAATGATCAGGAATATTCTCCAGCAAACTACAGCACCCACGCTTGATCGACAGATCTTACACGTGGTTCATCCACCTAAGAGCAAAAAAGCGAACCGTGGGGATGAACTGAGAGCCACCCTGTCTGTCCTCAATTCTGGCTGGTGGCACAGGTCATGATTTAATTCTCATTTCTGTGTATTTCACGCCCATCTGATCAATATTCCCAACAACAAAAGCCTGAAGAGGAATTTCAGCAATAAAGCAGTCAGACAATGGAGTAAGGGTTAGGGTCCCCCCTTACTGACCAGTCCCAGGGTGTTTGCTGGTGGAAGGGAGGTGCCGATAACCTGGGCAGATATTCAGGCTTCCGTTTGTTTTGCTGCCCCACTTAATCCTCGCAGCGGCTGAAGCCAGCAATGCTTCACTGAGATTAATGAGCCCAACTAAAACAAACCCGCAGGCTTCAAACACACGCTCTCCTGTTTAACACTGTGAGGGCCACTGCCAAGAACAGCCGAGCTCAGATACCTCTCACCTTTCGGAAACCTCTTTTTTAACCCCCCTTTCTGTTGTTTCCCCAGTGACAAAGTGTCACTTTGTGACCCAAAGCCCTGGTGATGGGAGCCTGTGTCTCCCCTCGGATTGGGCAGGGAAGGACCTGAGCTCATTCAGGTTTTGCCCACTGCCACCACCTCAGTCTCTATTCCCAGCTAATGTTGGGGTGGGAATGCACAGAAACTCAGCTGGCTTCAGGAAGCAACTGCTGGAGGAACCCCCAGCAGAAAAGCACTGCCTTGGCCTTAGAGATCTACCATGAAGTGGCAACATTTCTTTGGGTTTTGCATTTTGAAGTAGCTGTTGCTGTTCACTCATGATGGCAGAAATTTTTCTCTGCATTTTGTTTATGGTATATGAAGGGGACCAAATCTTCCCTTCCTGTGTTCTGCAGGACCAGGTATTTTAGGAAATCCCGACACTGACAACTTATGAAGCAGAAAGCTGGGCTGCCACTGAAACAAGAAGGGATGTGAGTAAAGGCTGTGAGTAAACAAAAAGCCATTTTTAAGACAGACTAAAAAAACTTCATCTCAAGGAAGAAAGGGGGGAAAAGGAAGGAAAGGAACTTCCCTCCTGCCAAGTGCTCACTCCAACCCCCATTCTCTGAAGAGTGTAACTTCTCATCAAAGCAAAAAAGCTCATGGTTGAGATGAAATGAAGGCATCCACCTTTGAGATAAGACCCTGAAAAATGCCAGCAGAGACATCTGCTCATCACACCAATGGAGGTGCAGAGAGATTGCCTGCAAGTGCAGGACTCAGCTAGCCAGATGGGGACCACAGGAAAGGCGACTCCAGTAGTTGGAGAGTCACTATCAACTAATTTTTGACCATAAAAAAAGGATTATCTCAGCTCGGCAAGATTGCTAGGATGCTGCAGAAAGTATTTCTCCTGTTTGAAAGAGCACCTGATGGGTCTTTTCCATGGCAAAGCACTGCCAGACACTCTGTTACTGAAACCTTTCCTAAAGCTATGGAGATAAAGCCAAGAGAATGAAAAGTGGCTTCTGTCACATGGAGGCTGTCACACTCAGGCTGGGAGCTCCTGTGCACAATCCCCAGGCGTGTACCATGAGTGGGCTCCGGCTGCCAGCTCCGCATGCAAGAAGGTGCCTGCCTGTGACTGTGTCACCTCTGCGCAGTCTGTGCAGTGCCCACAGGATGTGCATCTTGTCCAGGAAATGCCCCCTCCCCGGGACCAAAATGCTGGCTCCTACCTAACGAAGCTGCCGAGGGGGTGGGGAGGCACCCTAGGAGCACACAGATGGAGGGGAGGGAAGCAGCCCCACCACAGGGGTCTGCGTTACCTGCAGCTTGCAGATTCAACATCCCCAGATGCAAAGGAGTCACAGAAACACGAAGCCGGGAAAGCGTTGTGGCCTGACCTCACAGTGGTGCTAGGGAAACCCCAGGAGCTTTAGAAAGGGCAAGTAATAAGAAAATCCTCTGAAAATCTCGTGAGTTCTTTCCTCCCTAGTAAATTCTGCACTCATAGGCTTCTCCAAATCTGTAAGACTGCCTTCTGCTAGTGTAGTAAAGGAAACTTGGGGGAATTTCCCCTGTCATGCTGAAACTCAGGGACCATTTAGTGTTCTATGATTTAGCAGATGAAGCTCCAAGAGCTCCTTTTCTTCGGAGATGAGCATCAACTCAGTGTAATTCCACCACGGCCCGGAGTTTCTGGAAAAAAAAAAAATTGAAATGGGAGTGAGGCCAAAATTTCCCTGCAAGCAGAGTGCCAGGATCATTGGACCATGTCTCTTATTTGTGCTGGTGTAAATCAAGATGTATATTTATTGCCGATAGCATGAAGAGCAGACATGGAGAAAGATCAGAGGCTGGGTATAACTAACACCAGAAGCTGCATTTACGTCAGCCAGAAAAGGGTATCTTTGCCTGGATATTGTGTTCAGGGTGTTCTGTATATCTGAGGTTTTATTTTCCTTTTCCTAACCATAAAAAATTATAAAATGAGATTAACATAAAGATAAGAGGGAGTAAACTAGCGCTCTGGCTGAGCCAAGGGGGTTGGCACTGAATACCTGCCAGCTGCGCAATGCCTTCCCCTTCCTCCTCCACAGCAGAGGACCTTTAGGGCAGCATCGTAAGGCAGCGCTGTAAGTATTGCCCCAGGCCCTGTGGTACACCTGTCCCTGAGACACTATGAACAAAGCCCTTTCCTTGAGACCCAGCTACTCTTCCTTTACTCTTGAACACCATCGTGAATATCTGAAGAGGCCCAGCTGAAGGCAGCTGAGCTAAAGCAGTGCCAAGTTCCTGAGGGCCACCCCTTGCCACCACTGGGTACACATCATTTCAGCTCCACAGCGCCCGGAGACAGTGACTGAAGCAAGAGGGCTGTGCAGTGTAGCAACCCAGCCCTGAGCCAGCAGGAAGTCAGGCATGGGACACCGTGTACGTGGCTGCGTCCAGCTCTGGACCAGTCTGAGCACAGGCAAAATGTGAATAGGAGAGCCTACCACATCTGCTGGTGTAGGACCACACAGACATACTCGCAACCCAGAAAGCAGCACCACCCCGGGGTATAGCACGGGACAACAGCTAATGGCTCCCAGGGAGAGCACTGTAGAGCAGCACGCAGTAACTCCCCAAACCCAAGAAGTGATGACTGTGTTGATCTTCCTGAGTGAAAAAAACAACTTTCAGAAAAGCAGAAGACAAGCTAAGCAGCCACTTAAGTCAGTGTACTTACTCACGAGAGTCTGACTCCTTCAGTTCTGGAGGAGAAACAGCTGTGTTTTGTTACTACCATAGCTTGCATATTATTTATATGTGCAGAATACAATCTTTAACTCACATTTCAGGCATCTGTGTTTATTCTGCTGGAAGCAGGTCAAGCTAGGAAGTGTTCTGGTTCATGCTGACATGTACAGAAAGCTGTTCACTGCCTCTGCTGAGAGTGTCTGAAAAAGAAAATAACAGCAGTTTGGAAATAGCTCTCAAAGTGAGAACTTCATGTTGTTTCTTTGTGTTAGAGCATGGGAGGAGCACAGGGAAAGGTAAGTTGTATTGGCATATAGAGCTTGGACTGTGTGGAAATAAGTGGTGATGAATAGAGGCACCACATAAAAGAACCACAGTCTGTCCTCCACAGAACTATTATGGCCTTTAGCACATTCAACCAACATCTCTATTGCCCTTGTTCTTTGGGTTGGAAGCAGTGTGAAGGAGACAGAGTCCTCTCAGTGAACATTGGTATATCTGTGTCCATATCCATCCCAGGATAGAAATGCCCTTAGTTTAAAAATCACCTCTGGCATGAGATGAAGTTCCCCTCCACCTTCCTCACAAGCGAGGAAAAGACAAGTTGTGCCATGGCATCACCCTGCACAGCCCCAGAACAGAGGCAAAGCGAATGCAAAACTGAAGCAGGTGGAATGGGAAACAAGAGTGGAATGAGTGCAGGGCTCAGCCAGAGCCACATGGAGTGGCGATACTAACCTGCAATAGAACACATCATCTGTGTCTACATAACCTGAACTCCAAGCTGTCAGAGACAGTCATTGCTGCATAGACCCCACAAGACCTGTACCTACAACACAAGGAGACTTCTGGCACCCCCCGGTGTGGTCCTCAAGTATACTTGGAAAAGCTTGTGCATTTCTGGGGAGCTTCCCACTGAGCAGCCCATGGTTGAACAGTTCCTGTGCTGTGCGGGCTGGGGCTGGAATCCTCTGCCAGGACCCTCTAGGAAATGCTGGCACTTGGTGAATTCCCAGCATGCTTTTCCCAATGGGTTTGGCATGCCACTTGCGGAGCCAGAGTTGGTCAGGCCATGAAGTTGCTGAATTCTTCCTATGAAATCCTGTTTCTAGGCTACATCTCCCTGAACTCCTTCCACTGAACTAATTAAATGCTGATTTACAGGAATGGTATTTGTTTACTCGTTATTGTTGTTAGCAATCGGCTGGGATGACAAAAGGTCTCTGCAGCAGCTTGGTCACACAAACGATTTCAGGGACTCAAAGATAATGGCACCACAAAGAGCGTTCCCATGGCTGGGGTGCTGGTATCAGCCAACAAGAAATGACAGCAATATATCCACCTCAGCAGAATTGCTACGTGCGGCTCCAGAGATAAGCACTGTCACCAGCCTTTCACACATCCACATATATTACCTTTTGCTGTTGTGTTCACTGGGGAAAATAGCCATGCGGAATATGGCTCTTCACCCCGTGCAAACTCCCATGTTTCAGAGATTTCTGAGCTCAAGAGAACAGATTTCTGATCCCAACAGAGATTAGGACTGGAGTTGTCCCCCACTGCAAATGATTCCCACATCTCTGTTCCCAGTGCTCCCTGATGAAGATGTCACTGCCATCCTGCGAACCTGATGGGCACCTGTCTCTGCCAAGTACAGGAGTGAACTCTGGGGCAGTTACATTGGGACTGAAGTCAGTGGGAACGTCTCACTAACAGCATGCTTGCAAAATATTCCCTAAAGGGCTAACCCAGGGAAGACAGTGCACCGTAGCTTTTAACCATCATACAACACTGCTTTCTGTGGATCCTAATCTGTGGTCACGAATGCTGTTACACAGGTTGCCACGACTCCGGCAGTCATGGACAAGCTTCTCAGCAGAGCTGCCAGCTCCTCTCCACCGTGCTGGAGCTGCAAGAGGTGCTCCCCAAAAAAGTTTCTGGTTGTGGGTGGCTTGCAACAGCACTAAGAAAAGCAAACCTGGTTCAGACACACCTGAGGAGAGGAAAGGGATTCTTTTTGTTAGCCAGAAGCAAACACCAATGAAGTTATTCCACAGTAGAACCCTTATCTTACAGCCAAAGTAATCCCTTCACAGGCAACGAGAAGACAACGTTACTCTAACAGTACTTCTGAGTGAGGCACGTGAGTTTAATACTGACCTGTTTTACCTGGGTGTAACCAATACCAATCTGTTTTACTGAGCTTGTTAAAACCGTGTAGCCTGAATGTACAGTAGATGTCCGGTCCCCACCGTAAATACCTCTCAGCATTAAGATGCCTGTACTAAAGAGGCTGGAAATGCTGCAGTGGAGCAACTTCCCTGGTGCAGACAGATGTGTGAGGAAGCTGCTGTGAGGAACACGAGCCATTCCCCATCCTAATTCAGGCACCGCCTGTCCCACTTCCACGTTAGAGCCCATCTCTTGGTCCACAGAGACCATTGGCTTGTCTGTTTGCTTGGCAGGGGAATATCAGTACGTGGCCAGATGAATATTTCACTCCAGCCCTGGAAACAGCACCTCTGTTGCTAGCAACATCAAACAACTGCATTAAAACACATAAGGCTTTCAAGAAAAATATGGATCATCTACTGATGTCCAATAAAGCTTGAAAGTCTACAGTCAATAGAGTGTGGCCATGCTTCACTGGATCCTGGATCCCAAGGCTGCCCAGGCTTCACCTTAAGGAAACAGTAGGGAAAAACGTTTCACAGACTCCTCTGATACACACCAGCCTTCCCAGGGACAGCCTTTATCTACAGCTACTGTGTGCTTCCCTCACGGGCTCTCTCTGAAAGGTGATTTACTCTGCCAGGTGCCCACTGCCTGTCCTCAGCCTGCGGTGAGGCGCTGCTGTTTGGAAGCTTGGTACCCCATGGGGACCATCCTCCAGCTCTGCTGGAAAGTCCCCGTCCAGGGGCTCTTCCAAGAGCGCTTTCCCAGGCTGCAAACCAGCGCACACAGCAGCAGCCTCCTGTAGCCTGTAGTCCTTAAATGCCTCCAAAAAAAAGCCTATTACAGGCAGAAAACAACGTGGGGAATGGTTGCAACGTGGGTTGAATTGTCATTGTCTCGCCAGGTGCCTCTTTCTTGTGCCTGGTCTCTATCCTCTACTTGGAGAACTCTAAAGACACGAAGAGAGGACAATGCCGGGGAAGATTTGTGGTATGTCTTCTCCAAGCTCCTTTCTATATGGGGCTCTATTCTTCCTAAATAAATTGCATGTGCTTCCTCTCAGAGAAGGTAAACCCGCTAAGAAACACTGTCCTGATGACATACCTAATAATGACCATGTTCGTAGAGTAACAGCAAGAAGACAACAAAGCTGTTTTAACTGAACCAGGCAAGGCTGGAAGCAGTCTTAGCAGCCATTTGGACAGTTCTAGGTTATACGGACAGGAACATCTACTGGTATCTAGAGATAACAGTAGCAGTTAATTAGCACAACAGTAGTTGTG
Organism: Fulica atra; assembly: GCA_013372525.1. NCBI lineage: Eukaryota > Metazoa > Chordata > Aves > Gruiformes > Rallidae > Fulica > Fulica atra. The sequence goes on from JABXFB010011638.1 coordinate 8,250, forward strand.
CTAATAGCAAATTACAGCACAACTCCCTTAGCTCTCCAGTAAACACATGCCTCTATCTATTCAGCTGCGTTACTTCATCCTGACAAGGGGAAACTGTACTTTCCCAGTTCAGTGTCAGAATCTTAAGATATTTAATCGCAGAACACGTCATCCCTATGTATCAACTTGTTTGCAGAGTGGAAGAGGAGGCTGGAAAGTCTTGAATCTATTTTAAGTGATTATGGGTTCAGAAAGATGTTCATGTCTTTTGGATCTGGCTGTCCCACTAGCTCCTTCATGTTTACAAGCGTTTTCACCACCCAAGTAAAATTCTTCTGTCGTTTGGTCTGTCCATTTAAACCCATCAGTCCCCTCTGCAGCACGACATCCAGAATACAAGATAAAAAGAATCGTTCCCCTGAGCCAGCACAATAACCAACTCCAGCAGATAACCTTGCTCTATGCCTGAATATCCTGACTTTGCCTGGCCATCCCACCCACTTACTGCAAGCATCACAAGCCAGAACATAGAAGATGTGGGACCAATTATCTGCATGGGAATACAATATGGAAATGAGCAACAAACACTGGATTCCAGGTCAGAGAAAAATCTCTCCTTTGCCCTGTCACCTAATTGAAAATACTTCCCACAAACAATACGGAGTGTTGGCTGCTGTGTAAACTTCAGCTATTCTAAAGGCAGTCAATGATTTTTCTGTGACTTTCTCCAGGCCTCTCCGGCAAAGACAGAAAACTGAAACATTGTACGCCAAGTTCAAAGGGGTAAAGGAGCTTCAGTGCCTAGCATTCCCCAAATCTCTCCTTACTTGCCCCCCCAAAAGCCCAAGAGTTTTATGTAAAGAGGATCTTGAAGAGCACCGGTGAAAGCACCGCAGAGAGAGGATCAATGACTTTCCCATAAGATGCTGCGGGGAGCCCCAGGGAAGTTCCCTTCTTTGCTAACACAGCAGCTGCCCTGGCTTCCTACCTCCCATGAGCAGCAGCACAGCCCAGGGGCTGGGTACATGAAGGACTGAGGAGATTAGCACTCACCTGAAGCCTAGAGAAGTAAAGTATCAAGAGGGACCTGCTTTGGATGTAGAAGGTTTCCTGGGATCTTTTAGCTGGGATCCTGTTCCTGTAACTTGGCATTCACCACCCATTGCATCTCAGATACGTGCTGGAAGAGGTTGGTTAACTGCCTAACCTCCCCCTCCTTCCCTGCCCCATTGCTGCAGAGGCCTTTCAAAATTGGCTGATTCCAGCTTTCTTCTTCTACACTGCACTTCCCCTCCAATTCTCACATCCATGTGATCTCCAGCCAGCGGTCGGCAGCGAGGATTTCTGAGATGCCTCTACAATGAGTTGATCTACAGACATATAAAATACTGATATCGTATAATACATCTAACGGAACATAAACAAACATCCAGAGAGGGGAAACTGAAACACTGCTGGCTTCTGATTACATTTCCTTGCCTGCCCCTGGGTTGCTTAAAATGCCCTGACTGCTCTTCCAAGCTTAACTTGCATTAGGTAAAGAGCTAACTAGGGACTGTTCACAACCCTCCACATAACGTTACTCTCCTGCACTCGCAGACTTCAGAGGGAATCAAGCTGTAGAAAACTTTTCTTCGCTACCTGGGACCAGACCTTTGCATTAGCTCTCCCGTACGGCACACTGACCTGACTGACAGCTCCCTTTCGAAACAAAGTGTGAAAACATCCTACAGCTTCTACAGTGAGGACACAGGAGGACACAAGCTTAGTCCTTGGCATTTCGTACAGCTTGCAAATATCTTGCAGCTGCTACTAACCTTTGGGGTTAGTGTGTATATATATATATATATATATATATATATGTATGTATGTAAGTGTGTATATATATATATATATATGTATGTATATGTATATATTTACTTTTTTTTCTCCAACAGTCCCTGCAGCTAAGCAAATGAAATCTCCCATAGAAATCAGCTGGCAAGCTGTCTGTAAGAGAGGAACAGCTTCTATAGGAAGCTCTTCCTTTCACTTTTTATACCATGGAGCGGAGATGGCAGCTTGGACTCGTCTAAGAGAAATCTCATGATAAGGCCCTTCCCAGCTGCAGCACTGAAAAGCAGCCCCTGCTGGGAGAAGAGGTCTGTAACCGTGGACTTCTGGGTTCTCTTAGCACACACGGACATTATGGTTAAATATATGGTCTTCATCACAGCACCCTTCCCAGGTCTGAATCCAGCCCTCTGTAAACGCCCCTACCTAGTTTCTCTTCTGGTGCCCCAGCAAATCTGCACTGGGACAAGCCAGATGGCAACATATACAGTGCAGGCACAACAACTTCTCCTACCCCTCCATTTTCCACCCTTTTCCCATGTTGACTGGAGAGCCTGCCCAAATCGTCTGCCTCCATCTCCAGGATTTCCCCTGAAAATATGTCTGACCTGGATGAATTACTGGCTACTGGTTGTCCTTCCCACAGGCCTGTTTGTGATACGCCAAATTTCTTCTCCTCCAAGCATGATGTCTTGGGAATGCTTTGTCACTCAGGCAGCTCAAAGGCAGTTTCCCTGTCACTGTGACCCTGGCAGCTCCCTCAACTACTGTCCTTATCTTTCCAGATGAAAGACCTTCCCTGTTCTGCACTTTGCATCCTTCTCAACCGCACCACATGTACAACCTCCTCTTCCAGCCCCACATCTGAGATTCCTGCACAATGATGAATGTTTCTAGATGTCTATCCCCATTTATCTTTGCCGTCTCTTGTTTTGTTCTTAATCCGCAAGTGTCCCCACACACACACATGGATTTTAGCCTGTGGTCTATTGCATCCCCAATTTCATCGCTCGCCATTCCTTGACATTGAGTCATTCCTGTTCCTGGATAAGGGAGGAAGAAGACTTACACTGAAGGCTGCTCAAAATGTTCCCCCATTTGATTCAGGGAAGGAGGAAATCCCTCCGAGAGTGAGCAGATGAAACCTTTCTCTGCACTGCCAGAGTGTCATCTAGGGAAGTCACCACTACTCATAAAGTATTTAATTTCATCAAAAAGCAGCATTTTTTCATCCTCAGGAGCTTTATTTTCTTTACTGAGCTCAGAATTGAGTTTGTGACAATTTATGATACCTGGGGGAAACTTTGGCACCCAAAAAAACCTACAAATTTTCCCTAGAAGCCACACATCTTCAGTACAACGGGAAAACCAGCAAAGAACATGTGGTTTGCTTTGGGAAAGGAAAATAAATTACAAGATTAACAGAAGGCTGAATTTTTAAATTACTAATGCTGTCATCCCAGTGCTGGACTTTTTCTGTATGACATACTAATCCGAGAGGAATTCCAGCTTAAAAACTACCAATGAATTATTTCTTCTCTAAAAGGTGTATCATCGTTTTCAGTCATAGAAGAGTCGTTCCTACCAATTTCGGTAGGAGAGCCCCAGGCACAAAATCTTAAGAAACACATTTGTTCGTGCCCTTTCCAGAACCCAGCTGTGTTCCACTGGGAGGAATCCCTTTCCTATCTCAGCCGGCCAGGAGAAATGGGAGTGGGGCCACCTGTCCAAGTAGCCAGCTGGAAGCTCAGATTTTTGCTCTGGTTCTTCCAAGCTATATTTTGCACCTGGGAAGCACACCTGAAAACTTGAGGACCGTGGCTTAAAAAAAACATAAATGGAAGAAGACCCAAAAGATCATGCGGGAATCTCTACCTAGGGCAAATCCGGGTGCTTTCCTTCACTCCCACATCATCTCAGGTGCAATACTTCACTTCTGCATTTACCTGTTTCTGTATGTGTGTGGCTCTTTTGCTTCTGATACATTAGATCCTAGTTTATGATGCTCCCTCGATGTCTGGCACGCGTTATCACCGGAAGCCTAGCAGATTGAAACAATCATCTCTCGGCCTGATAACTTGACAGCTGGTTTCTGAAAGTGAAACTGGCACAGACGTAAAATGTCAGTGGTTTCAGGCACAGCTGAAATGACTGTTCTTCCTTTCCACACTGCGGTCCAGTTTGTTCTCACAAAAAGAGAACGTGCTTTCTTTTAACAGCTATTTCTTCCCCAGAGTAAAGACATACGGTCAATAGAACGACCGCTTTATCAAACGCAAACAAACTCAGCTCTTGGTCTCCATCTAATCATTAATAAATGTTTATCCATCCCATGTTGCAAGAACATAATGCATTCCAAATGGGAGTTCTTGAGAAAAAAAAAAGGCCTTCATTGCCAACCCTTCCCCCTCCTCATGGAGAATGCTTTCGTTAAGAGCTTCAGGAACTGGAATTTCTCTCAGCAATATCCTATCAACACAATTTAGCTCTCCCCCCACCCCCGGCTCTGCACACACATTTCAATTAAAGTTACAGAAATTATGTGTTGCACAATGCAAAGACACTTGACTTCTCTCCTTTATAGTATACGCAGAGGAAAGCCCCGTTCTTGCTTCCCCTCATTCCAGCTTGAGCCTTAGACATTCCAGTAAATAAATCCAGTATTCACACTGGAGAGGGACATCAAATGTCTTCAAATCATCCATCCTTTTCTTAATTATTTTGTACCAAAAAGGCCAATGAACGCCTTTTTTTTTTTTTCTCTTTTCCCCTTCTATGGCTTGAGGGGGTGTTTGTTGTTTAATGTTTATTGAGTAATACCATATTTCCTATTCCTGGAATCTTCCCATTCTTGCAGTGCTTCTCTTCGTGTGAGGATACGTATGTGTCGCATTTCCTCGGATCTCTATCAGGCAGCCAGGCAGGAGAGAGGCTGCAGCGTAAAAAGTAGTGTGCTGATAGCGAAATGTGACATTTTGAGGTTGAAGCACCTGAGTGACACAGAAACAGGACATAAGACAATAGCTTTCCTCCTTCTGGTGGAAGACCTTATTTGATGAGACAGAATTGACTTTGTGACATTCTCTTCCGTTGCCTCATGACATGGTGACAAGTATGTGCTCCAAGGAGAGGGAACAGGAGAGAGGAGCTGCTGTGGCTCAGCTTCACGCATGGCTTCCTCTCTGCCAAAACATGGAATGGCCCGAAAAGGAGAGGCAAATCTTCACTGATTAATTAACTGCTCATGGGTTCAGCTCAATACCTTTGTTTTGAGAGGAATGAGACAAAGTATAGAGAAACACAAGAGACCTCTTGAGCCACATAATTTCATCCTCTGTAGTCACAGGCACCAAGCATATAATGATTTTCAAAACATGGATAAATCATCTGCTTTTGCTTGGAAGAGACATAGGAATTACTACAATCTTGCTCTTTAAAGAAAAAATAAAGGAGATTAATGATTCTTTTTCTATTGCAGAGAGGAATGTAATCTATGAATAACACTGCAGTTCCCCAAATTGCTCAAATGAAGTGGATTGTTATTCTTAAAAATGTAACCTTTATTCCAGCTTTAGATTCTTAAACCTCCATCCAGAGTGTATTAGTCTTGTTGATTAAATGAAAAAAATCATTGATTATATTATATGCTTCCTTTCATTCTATCTATTTATAGGCAATGATAAAATCATGTCTTAACATTCTTCAAGGAAAAATAGTATTTGCTAAATGGAAAAGCATGTTTTTCATATTGCAGTTTTCTTTTTTATTCTTCAAGCTCTTATCTAATCCATCTGAAATTTTTCAGCCTCCTCCAACCTCTCCAAACATGGCTAGCAGAGACAGGCCCAATATGCCATTGTGGTTCCCACCACTGAAGTTCAGAGAAGTGCATTCTCTCTGTGCCCTCTTGATGCACCCTGATTTCCCACTTTGCACAACACAAGGACAGTATGAGCCTTTTTTTTTTTTCCTTTTTTGCCAAATTGTCATGTTGGATCATCATACCCAGCAGTCAACCTATAACTATTCCCATCTATTTCCCAGACTGCCATCTTCCAAGATGCCATTCCCATGGAAGTGACGAGTTCAACAGTCAGTGAGGTGGCAGGAATAAACCTAAGTATTATTTCCATCATTGAAGGGATACACTGACTAAAGAAGAGTCGCAGAGTGACCAAAGGAAATCCCAGATAATTCCCCACTTCTACCACTGCTTGTCCCCAGCAGTCAAGAATATTAACCTCAGATTGTCACGCTATTGTAGAATTTAAAATTAATGTGATCTAGCAGGATCACCTTAAAACTCATGCACTTTAGCTAGAGATTGGGAAAACAATATGGCTGAGCCCAAAGGGTTCAGCAGCCAAGGGAAAGGACAAATCCATTTCAGAGCTTAGAGAGTTGGGTGGGACATGATTTGCCAAAAGGTGACCCACAAGTGATGGTAGTGGAAAAGGAAAGAGTGTGTGTCCTCTGGATAGCACAAAAACACTACCTTCCCCTGGGAAAAAGTGCAACTCTGTGCAGTCACAGTGTGTGGTGACCTGTTGTGCCTGCTATAAAAACGATGGGGACACTGTTCAACCTGTGTAGACCTGAAGTGACTCACACTCACGCATGATCTTTCGCTTGCAGATGATGCAGACGTAGGTTCACCACACTCAACAGCCAGTTCAGGGGAAGGACTTAGTGCTGGCATCTATGTCTGACAGACAGTAGTTGTGTTGATGGCCATAAAATCGTGGTGACAAGAAGCAGGAAGGCACTGCCAGTTTTAAGCAGGTCCAGGCAGAGAGTAAAGACTCTGCAGCCACTCTGCAAATGCACCATCCTGTGAAAAGAGGTTTAAAAGGAGCACTCTGGCCCCCAGCCCACCAGAAGGTACTGCAGGAAGGAAATCACGGACTCCATAGAACCAGCACACCATGCCTTGTTCCGCTCCTATGCCTCCTCTCCACCTCCTGCTGCGGCCCCAGACCCAGTCACTCTCTGCCCACAGGTTTCCAGCCAGCCCTCACATCCTCCAGCACAAGCCACCTGGGAACCCAAAAAAGCCAGGCTGATCCTAGCAGGGGCCCTGGGAAGGTTGGAGAGCCTGGCCCCCTGGTCCCCATGCTGACACATGCCACAATAGTCTTCTCACTAGATGGAGCTAGCGGATGGATGCTGGCAAATCTGTCCTCCCTCCTGGAGGTGCCCCACAGCCAGCACCACATGGAGAGGGGATGTGTTCCCATGCAGAGCCACTGGCTCCTCAGGGCTCCTCCATGGAAAAGGGGAGCTTTTGTTAAGTGTGGAGGAGAGGAAGTTTCGATGGCTAATCTGTTTTGCTCATGCAAATTTAGAAGACGATGTGAATGAAGTTCTGGAGGCAATGCATTCAAATTAAATTGGGGGGAGGAGGGGCAGGGAATAACACTGGTGCAAATCCAGCTGCCTCTGGTACAGGAGGAGTCAGACAGAGGAATAACCAGAGTGGTGCTGGAAACACTGCAGCCCACAAATGTCCCAGCAGCAATGAGGTAAAGCTCTGGAGTAAATTTCCATTGTCTTCAAAAGCAAAGTAAACATTTTGGGAATTGCTCAACACCAGCTCTGCACGGGCTTGGAGAAAGCAGAGGTGCAGCAGAGTCCGAAAACAAATCATTTAGGGTGTCCAGAGATTGTGCCTAAGTTCAGTCCCGTTTAAACCTGTTGCATGTTATGCACTAGAAGGTGGTAGAAGTGAGGGACCCACAAGCCACCTCCATCTCTGGCTCACAACATTGTCTTGTGAGGCAGCCTGGTTAAATACCCCAGTATTGCCCAGAGTACACACATCACACCTTCATTCCTTAGTGCCTCCTGTCCCAAACACCCCTGCTCAGCAAACCACAGCCAGATGTCCCTCCCCAGCTGCCTGTTCCCATCGCTGGTCCAACACCTTCCTCTCCATGCTGGTGCTGCAGCTGCCACTCCATATCTCTCACCAACTGGGACACTTCCATATTGCCATCCCTGCCACTTTGGTAGATCCAAAACCCTGGGCCATGTTGAGGTTTCAGCCTTTCTGCTTTTGTAGTGCTTTGATGAGTGCTGGACTTTTCACAGCTTCTGCTCATCATCTCATAACCTCACCAATGCAGTCACGGTCTGCTTTGAAAACAAATAGCTGGTCTTTGATAAAGTCTATTTGTAGAGGAAAAAGCGGTACTCAGTAGATATGTCTCAGCAGAAATCCAGGTGAAAACCTACAGCATGACTCAGGGGTGAAACCGGCAACCAGCTCGGAGAAATCTCGCTTCCTATCCAAGAAATCTGTTCTGAACACTTTCTGACTCATTTGTTACCGTGACCTCTGTATGTATTTTTTGGATGATTTCTGAGGAAACATTAAAATTGGTCAGGGGGCATAAATTGGTGACTAGTACTAAAAATGACGCGCCAACTCCTTACTGATTGTGAAAGACTAGACTCCTAGGACTGCTCTTTCTCAGATACTCAAACCTTCGTGGGTTTGCTGAAAGGATTTATGAAGGACATATGATATGTTGGGTGTTAGCCAGACTTCAGTGAAATGCACATTCAGCTTTGATCATTTTTAAACAGATTAGTTGGTTGGTTGGTTGGTAGTTTTGCAAGTACATGCATCAGAAAAGCAAATGGGTGGGTGGCTGTGGGCAGAAGGGTGTTGACCCTGCTCAGAGCTGGAGTAACAGCTTCATTCTTGGGTTTGGCTTTGCTCCCTCCAGGGGCATGTAGACACTTTCTGCATAACGGGTCCACAGAGGAAAAACAGGTCACCCTTAACAGGTTATCCTGGAAGCTGTGAGTTCAGCTGTAGGAGCCAGGTGCATCCTGCATATACCTAACCTGATCATCACTACCAGTGAGTCTCTGCCTCATCTGCAAAGCCAACTCAGGTCTGGCAGCACCTAACTGAGGTGAAGGTGTCTGCCTCCAGCAAGGGGTCTAAGTACAAACAGCTGTGG
>MU066079.1:0-15996 GCA_013372525.1 Fulica atra
CCTGCTCTGTGCTCACAGACCTCATCCAACCTGCCCTGTGCTCAGCTCTGCTCTGCAGACCCCTCCTGGCATCAGGGCTCTGCCCTGGGAACCTCTGTGTGTGCAGGGCTCAGGAGATGCTTGAACGTGTAATGAGTTTTCATTTTATATTCTTGAGAGGGGAAATAAGTTCTGATCTCCCACAGTCAGCACAGCCCACAGGAGAGGAAAAGTCAAAGCAAAGACTCTGTCTACAGGAAAATGCTTCCTTGATATTGTTCTTCAAAGTCCCTGTAGGATTTCTCAAGGCTCATCTGGAGCTGGGAGCAAAGCTGAGCCATGGAGCTTTTTCTTACAACAGAAGGACCTTCCCTGGGTCCCTCCTGCCACCCAGAGCTGATGTCTGTGGTTTGAAGCCCATGAGCCAGGCTGAGTGCTGACCCTGGCAGCAGCGGCATCTCTGCCCCAGCACACAGACCCTGGGGTACAGGGACCCTGCTCACAAGGACAGCCCTAGGCACCCCTGTGTGCACACGCTGCTTCACACCTCTGCAGCCATGCCCAGGAGAAGGCAGCTGTCCTGCCCTGTCCCTCTCATGGGGCAGAAGGGCATCCCTTCCAGGCAGCACTTCCTGGTCCTAGAAAGAACCTGTCCTCCTGACAGACCCCACACACTGCCCCATGTCCCAGCTTTAGGAGATCCCTCCAGGAACAGAACCTGCATTGCCCTGCACCCACAGACATACCAGGCAGAGTGCTGTGGAGATTTCTCCTCCAGTGAGCTCTCAGCATCCATCAGCTCTCTCAGCCTCACAGGTCTCCCCTCGGTGCCTCCAGGCAGTGTCCCCAGCCCTGTGTGCTTGGCAGAGGAGCTTCTCCTGGCCAGAGCTGTCTCTCTGCAGCCCTGTAATGTTTCATGAGCTCCCCCCATCCCAGGAGCCCAGCCCAGCTCCCAGCAAAGGAGCAGGTGAATACGTCACATACTCCATTCCCCACAGGCTCCTGCAAGGTGTCCCTGGAGCTCCAAGGAACTAACTTGGAAAGATACTGAAGTCCTCTCTGACCTTCCTCTCCTTGGTAATAATTATGGACAGGTGTCAATAGAATATTCATTGTTTTACTGCATTAATGTAGGGTCGGGCTGCTGCTTGGGTGCACACTGGTGGTGGAGCAAAGAGTCCTCAGCTGCCCAGGGCTGTTTTGGCTGCTTATTACTTGCTCAAATAAATTCTATTTGGATACTGTAAACTAAAGTGAACAATTTGTCACCACTGTTTATAACACCAGACATCATATTGTAATATCATATTAACCAATATTATGAAGTTTCTCATCTTCTGGAACTCATCCTGGCCCCGTTTCTGTTGGGGCATGGGGGGTTGCCCGGCTGTGCAGGGGGCAAGCGCTGTAGCCATGGTGATTGATGGGACACAGAACCCGTATCCCAGCTGACCACCCGTCCCTCTGCTGCCGTGGGGAGCTCAGGACTCGCGGCTCATCTCACCCGCCCGAGCGCAGAGGAAGGGTCTGCGGGAGTCGATAGGCGAGCAGGGGGGTTGCAGCAGTTGAAGGCAGCGTGGTGAAGGCTCCACGGGCACCAGGAGCTCAGCTCCATGTGTGGTCTCGTCCCGGCTGCGTGTCCACCCGGCAGTGGTGCCACAATGGCTGCCGTGGGGCTGGAGGGCCTGGGCAGGAGCTCCTGTGAGGTGCCTGGCCAGAAGACCAGACTCAGCCAGCGCATCCAGGAGCTGCAGGAGGTCGCTGCCTTCCGAGGTGCTGCCCCTTGGGCTTGGCAGGGAGGGTGGGGGGTGTCCTGCTGTCCTGAGCCGCGCTGCCTGTACCTGAGTGGGACTCATGGCACCTTCATGTCCTCCAGAGCAAGGGCAGAAGATTTTCACTCGTCTGTGTGAGGAAAAGCTGACTGAGACCAGGCAGCGTCTGCTCCCCCTGCGCCAGACGGTGCGAGATGACATCCACACCCTGGACACCATCCGGGCGTCCCCGGTAGGTGCTGGATCCCCCTGGTGCTGTCCCTGCAGAGCCAGCTCCTGTCCGGGAGCAGGACGTGACCGTGCCCAGGCTGGCAGTGATGCTCTTGCTTTCCCTCTGCCACCCACAGCGCAGCAAGGTCACCTTCTCGGAGGTGTGTAGAGCAGAGAGGCCCATGGGAGTCCTTATGGCCAGGAAGGCGGTCGAGGTAACAGGAGGGGCGGGCAGGCAGGGACTGCTGGAAGGGACTGGGGCCCCAGGGGTGCTCAGAAGAACAGGGTGCACGGCACAGGGACGTGGTGCTTGCATGAGGGCAGCACAGCAGGGCTGGTGCAGCAAGACCTGGGGTGTTCGCTTGTGGTCCCATGGGTCCCCTTCCAGCTCAGCCCCATCTGTGCAGGTCCTCCTCTGGCACCCTGAGCTTTCTTGGCCCAGCAGAGCTGCTGGCTGTCCCAGCTGGCAGGTGCCCAGGGCTGCCAGGCTTCCTGTGGGGTCCAACCACATCCCTGGAAGAGAGAGAGGTGCTGGTGCTTCCCTCTACTGCCTGTCCCAAGGTTCTGGTCTGGCTATAAAGCCCCTGGAGATAGAGGCGCTTGGCCCCACCGAGCTGCCTTTGCCCAGGGACCTCTGGCAGGGAGGGAACGGTGCCACCGCTCTCCGCCAGCAGCTTCCTCTGGGCCACTGATGGATTGATGGAGGCCCAGCCCAGGGTCTGCCTTATGCAGAGTCCCTGAGCCTGTCCCATTGCTGTCACCAGCAGATGCCCAGCTCTGCCTTACCCCAACCAGCCCCTCCCAGAGCAAAGCTCTCCCACACCCCACACTGCCAAGTGAGTGACAATGCACTGAGCAACGTCCCAGCTTCCCTGCTCTACCCTGGGAGGGGGGGAGTTTCGGAGGCAGCCCCACTTCTCCCCGGGGTTCCTGGTGAGCCGTGCCTGCAGCCTGGCAAACCCTCGTGTCCCCTTCCAGCTGGCCCTGGAGAAGGTGCAGGCTGAAATCCATGGCCGCACCAACACGTACAACGCGCTGCAGTACGAGGTGTGGCGGCGGCGCCAGGTCCTGGGGGAGCAGCAGCTGGAGAGTGTTGCTGCGGCGGACGACAGGCAGCACCAGCAGCAGATGCGGGTACTCAGGACCCCTTCTCAGGGTGGCAGCACCCACAGGGAGCTTTATTCCCAGCCCAGTGCCCCCGGGGGCAGTGCTGGGCTTGGTTTGCAGGGTAACCCCCAGCTCGCATCCCATCTCAAGCAACAAGAAGAGCCAGTGGAAGAAGCTGCCCACTTGGATGCTTTGATCCTGCAGACCCTTCCCTTGTTCTCTGACTCCCTCAGACCCCCCCTTTGTTCTCTGGCTCCTGCAGACCCCCCACCTTGTTCTCTGGCTCCTGCAGACCCCCTTGTACCTCTCCGCAGCAGGTTTAATAGAACAGACATCTTTTGTTTCTCACAACCCTGTGGTGAAGCTGTAACGGGGGTGGGGGCAGGCATGGATCCCATCTGCTGTCTGGGACACGGGCTGAGGGGTACAGAGCTGGGTTTGGGAACAGCCCCATCCCTGCTCCTTGTGCCCTTGCCCTTTGCCCAGCTGCTCTCCCCACTGTCCTGGTTTGGGCCCAGCTGAGAGCTGAGCATCACGCAGCCACTCTCTCTAAGAGGGTTGTCACAGTTTTGGGTTCTGGTGGAGAAGGGGGGGCTGCAGAGATGGCTGCTGCAAGAAGCTGCAAGAAGCTGCCAGCTCTGAGAGCCCCGATCCTTCCTGGTTGCCCTCCTGGGAAATGGCAAACTTGTGCCCTGGACTTTTTCTGCTACTGTGACCCAGAGCTCATCCCCTCAGGTACCCATCTGCAGAGGGGAAAGGGGGGGATGCTCCCGCGACTGTGTATGTTTTGGGATCAAACGGGCACCTTCGCCAGGCATCACTGCTCCCGAAGATTTCCTGGTGCAATAAAAAGCCATGAGCTTAAGAAACTTGTCCTGGTTTTGGTCAGGATGGAGTTAACTTCATTTGTAGCAGCGGATGGAATGCTGTGTTTGAGAGTTACAATGAAAGCAGTGCTGGTAACACCCTGATGGGTTTAGTTGCTGTCAGACAGTCAAGGACTTTCTCAGCTCTTCATATTTTTCTATTCATGAGAAAGGAGGGGCGAAGCCAGGACAGGTGACTCAAACGGGCCAAAGAGAGTATTCCAGGCCAACTACGTCCTGCCCAGGATATCGGGGGCTGACGGGAGGAGGAGCAGGGGCGGCTCCGGGACGCGCGGTTCTTGGGGGACAGTCGGGTTCCAGGACGGCTCTGGGTGGCACGGCCTGAGTTGTGGGTTTGGTGAGAAACTGCATTGTGTATCAACAGCTTCATATTTTTTTTTGCTCTAAAGTCCTGTTAGCATTGTTATATTGTATCTGTCTGTTATCTTAGTAAACTGTCCTTATCCCAACCCACGGGCTCATTCTCTTCTCAGTGGTCTGTGGAGACGGGATAAGGGGCAATGGCTGCAAATTGGAGCACAGGAGGTGCCGCACCAACATGCGGAGTGGGGGTGGACTCGATAATCTCTTAAGGTCCCTTCCAATCCCTATGATTCTGTGATTCTGTGATTAGGGACTGATTAAACTTCAGGCATCTGGGGAGTGGTTCAGCTTTGACATTGGCATTTAAAGTAAGGGGGTAGATGAGATCTCAAGGTCAGACATTAGGCTTGGGGCACAGGAAAAGGTCAAGGGTTAGCTGGGCAGTACTAGGTTGGAGGGGACAGGCTGTGTAGGGACTCTGCGAGCTTCCACCCTCATGGTGACCAGAGAGTAACCTCAGTTGGTGATGACCAAAAGCCTCCCCATTTCACTGTGATGGGTATTAGCACTGGGACCTGTGGCATGACAGGGCACATCGAAGTGGCTCCATGACACAGGATGTCTGTATCTTTTCACTTTGTAATCTTGAAATTGCTCCCTCTGATTCCCTGCTCTAATCAGCGTTCAGGGAGTCTCACATCAATGTTCTGCAGGAGTTTCATCACCCACAGCCCTGAGCAGCTTCTACTAAACCTCCAGGAATCTTCCTTCCTGCCATGGCCCTCCACACTTTCCCCTGGAAGCTTGTCAGTGTGCAGCCACTATCATCAGTTTGTTCTTGCCTCTCAACTTCTGTACAGTTGCAGGGGGACTTTAAGGAGACACTGTCTTCTAGAAAGAGTTTTGCTCATGTGATGATGTCAGCTAACACAGGATACAGCACAAGTCCATTTCTTTCTCAGTCCTGACTCACTAATATTTTCAGCATCAACAAACATTTTCATTTGACTGTAAATTGTTGCCCCAAAAAAATCTAATTTCATTTTCTAAAGATGGGCCTGGGGTCAGGGGACACAGCCAAGTAGAAGTGACCACAGGAGGCTGGGCAGGGAGTTCACTAGGGACAGGAGTTGGTGACAAGGCTCTGGGCAGGAAATCTGGCCAGGAATAAGGCCACAGTGGGTGCTGGAGCTCTGCCAGAAAAGCCTGAGAAATTTCTTCACATTTAAAAAGATACAAGCACGTTTTCACTGACTGAACATTTCCAACCAATCAACTGTTGTTTTTCCCAAATCAGACTAAGTTAGGAGCTCTGGGGATAAGTATGAAACGTAGTAGGAAAAACACACATCCTCCTGAGTCCTTGGGGTGTCAGGACACTGTCACACTGTGCACTGAAACTTGCCTTTGGGGTATTTCCACCTGCCCTGAGGAAATGGACTGTGTCTCAGGGCCCCTTTTCAGCAGACTCTCTGGCCATGTGCCCTGTCCTTTGCTTTTGGGATTTACTCCACCCCCTTACAGTTTTTACTCATAGTTGGGGAATGTGTTTTATTTCTTTTATAACCTTTTTCAAAATGAGGCAGAATTCTGCTTCTATTCCCAGCCAGTCCTGAGGGTAACCGGGGTGGGAATTGCAGCAGAGAGGCTGCAACATTCAGCTGCAGGCTCAGTGCAGCAGCCTGATGGAAAAGAGTGCAGCTTCCAAGCATCCCCTGGAGACATGGTGGGGTTGGGGAGGTGTAGAGGAATGTTGTCTATGCAGTGTGGGAACTCAGGGAGAGAGCTGTTGTGACCTTTCCACAGGAGATCCTCTGGTTCAGTATCAATTGGAGAGAGGAAGCTCCTGTCAGTTCTGTAAATTGAAAACCTAAAAAGCCTGAAAATATTAAAACCTCTTTCTTTTTTTTTAATTAAGTGCTCATTGAAATCTTCCACTTTAAGCAGAGTCCTAAAACCTCTCCAATTAGCTGTACAAGTCTTGAAATTCTGAAGAAAAGACACATAGCTCGTTAGGGCTTTTTCTATTTTAATGAGCCCCGTGGTGTATTTGGTGCTGATTCCATGAACTGCAGATCCTGTGAGGAGACTGAAGCAGTCTCTCCAAGAGTTCAGGCCAGAAGAACAAACTCAGGTGTTAATTAGAGTGTTAATTGGCCCCACTGAGGCCCATTACTGAGAAAGCCTCTCTCCTCATGAATGGGTTAGAGCAGAAAATTGGAGTCTGTGATTTAAGGTAGACTAAGGCACTGTGCAGGTGGATGTGATGCTGAGTAAAGCCTTGTTGTATTTTATCAAGCAGAAGAGCCAGCCCCACAGAAGTGGGATTCTGCCCCCTGCACTGCCTCAGGGCTCTTCCTGGGCCAGTGTCACATGGGGGGTGTGATGCAGAGTGTGGTACAAGGGTACCACAGCTCCCAGCATCCTGAGGGGGTGCAAGGAAGCAATGAGGCCCCAGTTCTGTGAGAGTAGTATGTGTGGTGGTTTAGGCCTGGCTGGAGGCCAGACGCCCACCAAAGTCGATCTATCACTCCCCTTTTTCTGGACAGGGGAGAAAATAGATATTAAGAGGCTTAGGAGTCAGGATAAGGACAGGGAGAGATCATCCTGTGATCAATGACATGGGCAAAACAGACTCAACACAGAGTGAAGGACAGAAAACTCTCTGATTGATGACACTGCATTACACAGACAGTGACACCAGAGTCGGGTGATGAGAAGTGTGACCAGATCTTAAAACACCTTCCCCCACCCCTCCCTTCTCAGCAGACTGCACTTTAGTCAGGATTTTGCTCCCTTCTCTGGTGGCAAATGCAGCTGCTTGTGTTTCTCTTTCTCCTATATGTGATTCCCAGAGGCGCTGTGAGCATCGCCAATTGCCTCGGCCTTGGTCAGCAGCAACTCCGGCCTTGAATCAGCCAATGTTTACTCTCTGGGGCCTGCAGAGAGCTTCTGGCTGCTGCTTACAGCACCCATTTTCTGCAGCCCCCATTCTCTCCCAGTACCCAGCTACTCAAAAACTGCGACACTCCACCCCTGGCCTCTGCGAAACACATATATGAGAATTGATCTATAAATCCCCATCCCAACAGAAATTCTCTACAATTATTACACTACCCAGCTCTGTTCAGTCTGTTCTGCCCATTCCCTCAGCCAATTAGTGTCCTTATCTCTAATTCCTCGAGCCCCATGTTGGGTGCCAAAAAGGTCTGTGGTGTTTGAACATGGCTAGAGGCCAAATGCCCACCAAGCCACTCACTCACTCCCCTTTCCAGCCTGAAAAAGGGAGAAAACATATATATTGGGAGGCTTAGGGTTCAAGATAAGGACAGAGGGATCACTTTCCAATTAGTGCAAAGGGCAAAACAGACTCAACACAGAATAAAAGAAAGAAAAGTGATTTATTACTACTACAACTACACACCCAGTGAACCAGAGTTGGGTAATGAGAAGCGTGGCCAGGTCTTAAAGCACCTTCCCCCACCACCCCTCCCTTTTTAGCAGAGTTAAACTTTATTTACGATTTTAATCCCTTCTTCCCCCCCAACATGGTGTGGGGTGTGGCAGGGAATGGGGAGTGGGGTTCTGGAGGTTCCTCACAAGCTGCTTTTCCCCCACCCCTCGCTTCCTTGCAGACTGACTTGAATCACAAATTCTCTCCCTTCTTCCCCCCCGTCACGGCACAGGGAGGGGCAGGGATTGGGGAATGGGGGTTTTCAGTCTGTTCCTCCCAAGATGTCTTCCATCTTAGCTGGTGGGGGTGGGGGGAGGAGGGGGCATTCCACACACACCCCCTTCATCTGTGGCACCATGGGGTCCCACCCATGGGAGACAGTCCTCTACAAACTTCTGCAGTGTGAGTCCTCTCTGTCAGGGAGTCATCTCCTCACCACAGGCCTCTCAGCAGGACTCCCTTCCATGGGTGCTGATGTTCGGGCCCAGACTCCCCCAGCCTGGTCCCCTGCAAAGTCACAAGTCCCCTGGCAATCCTGCTGTGGTGTAGATCAATCTCTTTACAGGCCATAGATATCCCTGCTCTCTGTCCATATCCATGGGCTGCGAGGGGACACCCGCTCCACCATGGTCTTCTCCACGGGCTGCAGGGGAATCTCTCTTTCCAGCACCGGGAGTGCCTCATTCTTCCCCCCTTCTCCTTTGGGCCTGGCCTTGGTGTCACACAGCTTGTTACATTTTCTTACTCCCTTCTCCGGTGGCAAAATGCAGCTGCCAGCAGTGTATTGTTCTCCTATATGTGATTCCCAGAGGCGCTGTGACCATCTCCAATTGGCTTGGCCCTGGTCAGCAGCAACTTTGGCCTTGAATTGGCTGATGTTTACAGTCTGGGGCCTGCAGAGAGATTCCAGATGCTTTTTGCAGAAGCCATCTCAGCAGCACTGCTTCACTAAACTGCTAAGCCAGGGTGCCAGGCAACTGAGGTCACAGGACGCCAGCGTCCTGGAAAATCAGTGTCCCGGGAAACCAGTGGCCCAGGAAACCAGGGCCTTAGAAACCAGGGGTCATGGAAACCAGGGTTGCCAGGAAACTGGGGTGAATGGAAAAAGGCACACGGGAAACTGGGGGCATGAAAAAACAGTGGTACTCGAACAGGGGAGTGTGGGAAACCAGGAGTGCAGGTAACCTGGGTTCAAGGAAACTGGAGGCGCAGGAAACCAGGATGAGGAGACCCCAGTGAGCCAGGAAACCGGGGTGCTGGAAAACTGGGCACACAGGAAACCAATGACATGGAAAATCAGTGCCCAGGGAAACCAGTGGCCAGGGAAACCAGGGCCCAGGAAACCAGGAGCTCATGGAAACCTTGGTGCCAGGAAACCGGGGTCCTGTAAATTCAGTGACCTAGGAAACCAGAAGCGTGGGAAAGCTGGGTCTTGGGGAACTGGGGGCATGAGAAACCAGAGTGCTGGGAGACTAGGGGCACAGGACACCAGTGACGTTGGATCATGGGGTGTGGGAAACTATGGGCACAGGAAACTGTGTTGCCAGCAAACTGGGGTGCTAGGAAACTGAGGGTGCAGGAACCAGGGTGGCCAGACCGTGATGTGCCAGGCAACTGGGCATGCGGGAAACCGGTGTCCCAGGAAACCTGTGTGCCAGGCAAATGGGGGCTTAAGAAACCAGCATCCTGGAAAACCAGTGCCCTGGGAAACCAGTGGCCCAGGAAATCAGGGCCCAACAAGTGCTCATGGAAACCGTGGTGCCAGGAAACGGGAGTCCTGTAAATTCAGTGACCTGGGAAACAAGGTGTTGGGAAACCCGGGTGTTGGGAAACCAAATGGTGTAATTATACCTCAAACAAGGTATCAAGTTCTTTCAGAGTTCCTGTTGCTTTACCTAGAGGGGTATTGTTGTCTGCAATCAAGGCTGGATTGTATTGTTGTGGTAGTTATTGTAGTTGTGTTACTAATGTTGCCCTGAATCAGCTCTCTGCTGCAAAGGGCCCTGCAGTGGATAATAAAGGTGATTTCTGTAGGGCAAATACAAAAAGGGGGAGTTGTGGGGGACTATGACAGGCCTGTAGAACCCTTGGTTGAGAAAATAGAGCTGGGCCTTGAAGATATTAAAGGGTACCCTTGAGAAAGAGGAAGTGTAGAACATCCAGAGCAGTAAACCATTTTAAGGAATTTGCTTACCGCAGATAAAGGAACCTGGCAAGAGATAAACCTTGTTAGTGAAGTTAAAAATGTCCACCAATTGCATGGTAGCATCTACCTGAGAGACCATGAGCAAAAGGACACGTGTAGTAAAAGCAGATAAAATGAGGCTACAGAACTAAATCGGGTCCTTTTTGCTTGTGCACCAGGAGACCTCTTGTATGTGTTGTTTGTCCATCTCAACAGTGACCAGTTTCAACAAGGCCAAGTGCTGGGTCCTGCACTTTTGTCACAGTAACCCCAGGTGATGCTACAGGCCTGGGGCAGAGTAGATGGAGAGCTCCCTAGAGGATAAAAGGACCTGGGGATGCCAGTGGAAAGCTGGGGGTGTTAGTGTAAAGCCAGCTGGACATGAGCCAGGAATGTGCCCAGGTGGCTAAAAAGGCCAATATCATCCTGGCCTGGATCAGGAATAATGTAAGTATCTTGAGTAGGGAAGGGATTTCCCAGTAATCTCAGCTCTTGTGAGGCCACAGCTCAAGTACTGTGTCCATTTTAGGCCCCTCACTACATGAAGGACGTTGAGATGCTGGAGTGTGTCCAGAGAAGGGCAAGGAAGCTGGTGAAGGGTTTGGAACACAAGTCCTCTGAAGAGTAGCTTGAGGGAACTGAGGCATTTTAGTCTTAAGAAAAGGAGGATGAGGGGAGACCTTATTGCTTTTGGCCTACAAGTGGGTGTAGAGAGGTGGGGGTTGGTTTCTTATGTGAGATAATAAGCCAATAGGATGAGAAAAATCGCTTGTTCAAGCAGGTAGAAGCACCTGAAGGAGGCTGTGACCTCACAGGAAGCCTGTGCTGCAGCAGGTTTGCTGGCAGGGCTGTGGAGGACCCAGGCTGGAGCAGTCTGGTGCTGAAGGAGGGCAGCCCATTAAAATGACCCACCCTGGAGTGTGGGAAAAGTAAGGGAGGATTCTGCAGCTGCGAAACTGCACAGTGTAGCAAGCGACCAAGATCTGATAGCCTTGGTTGGAGGAAAGCCGTGGGAGACATGAAGGTCGGAACGTCTTGAAACCTTGGGAGGCGAGAAACATTCCATTGTGCTGACAGTGTAACTGCAGCTGCAGTCCGAAGATAACCTCTAACCCTGACGACATCAGTAACCTGTGAAAAGCCTTTTGATGATTTTATGTTAGCCAATCAATGCAGAACTCATTAAGCTTAACGCATCTAGAAAATATATAAGCTGCTGTGTGTGTGCAATAAACGGATCACTTGCTTACATTAAGCGGTGTCCCGTCTCTCTGTTGCGGCAAATGGTGACCCCGACGTGATTCGATCCAAAACGGACCGGACGACTCGGCATCCGAAGAATCGGAAAAACTGCCTATTGGGCAGCCGGTCGCAACTCCCGCAGAACTACAGAGTAAACTGCTGAAACGGAAGCAGAAGCCGGCCAGCGAACAATCCCTCGAGGAAAAGAGGTGAGCTGCGGGTAATCAGGATGGGAGGTCAAGTTTCGACCCCCGTAGAAAGAGACGTATATGAACTTATGAAAGCTTTATTAGCTAAACATGATAAGACTATTTCAGGTCATGATCTTAGATGTACCTTGAAGTGGGTCCAAGTTAAAATTCCCACCGTTACTGCATCAAATATTTTTACAACGGACATATGGGACTCCGTGGGTGTTAAACTTTGGGACGGAGCCACAAAGGGCGACCCCCAGGCACAAAAACTGCTCCCTTGGTGGAGAATTATATTTGAAACTTTAAAAGAACAAGAGCGCTCTAACAGAGCAAATCAATCGCCTGGAAAAGACCCTGACGGGGACGACTCCCCTGTCCTTCCTTCAGCCCCACCGGAACTGCCTCCCTCCCCTGAAACCGACCCTTCATTAGTGCCAAAGCCATCCTCAAACAAAAGGGTGTTAGCAAATTACCCTCCTGAAGACAACCCCTTTGATCCTGGTCCTTCAGACACGGAGGATGAACCTGATTTATTCCCCCCTGACCCTCACAACGTATGGACCAAAATTAAACGGCAAGCGTTATGGGAAGGGGATTTGGAAATGGCACAAAAAATCGTGGCACCGGTCATATATCAAGGGCGCGGGCGCGGGGCTCAGTGGGAACCTTTGTCTTTTTCTGTGATTAAGGAATTGCGTCGTACGGCTACGGAGCACGGTTTATCTTCTCCCTACTTTGTTACTATGCTATCATCAGTTTTCGATACTTATACTATGACACCCCATGATCTTAAAGCTCTCGCACAATTACTGTGTACACCCACACAATACACCTTGTGGGAATCTCAATGGAGACAGGGGTTACAGACCCTCCTGATTAGCTATGTAGGACATAATGATCCCAGTATGGCTGCATTGACTTTGGAGCATTTAACGGGGACGGGGCAGCACGCCGACCCCGTAGCTCAAGCCAGAGATATCCCGAGGGAAGCTCTGAGAGCTGTACGCGAGGGAGCAAAAAAGGCACTCTTAAAGACCCCTGATACTCAAAAACCACAAAAAGCCTTTACTGCTATAACACAGGAACCTCGCGAGTCTTATATGCAATTCATAGATAGACTGAGACTGGCATTAGAAAAACAGGTTGACCCTTCCTATTGAGAAATTGCGCGCTTTAAATAACCTAGTAGAGGAACAATTCCAAAAGGGTCATATCGTACCCTCTGTCAGTCCCTGGAATTCTCCTGTTTTTGTTATCAAAAAAACCAAATGGCAAGTGGCGCCTCCTGCATGATCTTAGAAAAATTAATGACGCTATGGAAGATATGGGACCCCTCCAACCGGGGCTCCCCTCACCAACCATGTTACCTCGAGATTGGCATCTTACAGTGATTGATTTAAAAGATTGTTTCTTTAACATACCTTTGCACCCTCAGGATGCACCTAAATTTGCCTTTTCAGTTCCAAGCATCAATGTGCAAGAGCCTTTACGCAGATTCCATTGGGTAGTGCTGCCGCAAGGAATGAAAAATAGTCCAACAGTTTGCCAATGGGACGTAGCAAAAATTTTAAGCCCAATAAGGAAGTCCATGCCTGCAATTTTAATTTACCATTATATGGACGACATTCTTGTGGCCACATTCCATAAAGAGGACATGCAGAACGCCGTAGCCCTTGTCATTAAAGCTGTAAATGCAGCTGGATTCTGTATTGCCTCTGAAAAGGTTCAGTCAATATCCCCATGGAAATATTTGGGCTGGCTAATACGATCAAAAACTGTAGCACCCCAACCACTTTCCCTAAACACAAAAATTACCACTTTGAATGATGTGCAAAAACTCCTGGGAACCATAAACTGGGTTCGTCCACTATTGGGAATCACAAACTCTGATCTTGAGCCTCTTTTTAACCTCTTGAAAGGAGACACTAACATTTGTGCTCCAAGAACATTAGATAAACCCTCTCAGAAGGCTATTACGAAAGTGATTGAGGCTATTGAGTCTAGACAGGCACACCGTTGTGACTTAAACCTTCCTTTCTATTTAGCAATTTTAAATCCTGCACGACAGCCATACGCCCTCATTTTCCAATGGGATATTACAGAAAAAGACCCATTGTTAATCATTGAATGGATATTTTTATCACACCAACCTGCAAAAACTATACTTACGCAGCATGAGATGTTTGCCTCTTTGATTGTTAAAGCACGCCACCGACTACTAGCCTTGGCAGGAATTGACTTTGTACATATATACCTACCAGTAGTCAAGGCTTACCTTTCGTGGCTATACCACCGGTCAGACGTCTTTGCGATGGCCCTCGCAGACTACTCTGGACAAATCTCATCTCACCTACCAGCTCATAAACTCTTACACCTTAACTTTCAACTCTCACAGAAACCAAAGCGAAGTGAGACACCTCTGGAAGCTTTCACAGTATTTACGGATGGGTCCGGGAAAACTCATAAATCTGTCATTATCTGGTGGGACCAACAAACCCAAAACTGGAACTCAGACATTTCTCTAGTACCGGGCTCACCACAAATTGTAGAACTTGCAGCAGTTGTACGTGTTTTTCGTAAATGGTCAGAACCACTTAACATAATTACTGATTCTGCCTATGTTGCCGGAATAGTTCAACGCGCAGAAGCCGCTGTTTTGAAAGATGTTTCTAACTCTCTTTTATTTGATCTGTTACAGGAACTCATTGCCTTGTTGGATTCTAAGTTAACTCCTTATTTTATTATGCATGTCCGCTCCCATACTACCTTGCCAGGCTATATTGCTGAAGGAAATAGACAAGCTGACCTATTAACCCTTACTGCACAAATTCTCCCAGATCTCTTTGCTCAAGCAAGGCTTAGCCATTCCTTTTTCCACCAGAATGCTGGAGCATTAAAACGCTCCTTCAACCTCACTACACAACAGGCTACAGAAATTATCGCCACATGTCCTGATTGCCAACGAGTATCTTTCCCATCAGTCGCGGGTGGAATTAACCCCCGAGGACTGCAAGCCTTACAGTTATGGCAAACTGATGTCACACACTATCCAGAATTTGGAAAACAAAAATATATACATACTTCAATAGACACCTTTTCAGGAGCCTTATATGCATCCTGTCATATGGGAGAGAAGGCTCGCGATGCTAAACGCCACTTTTTACAAGCCTTTGCCACTTTAGGCATACCCCAAAAGATAAAAACAGACAATGGACCTGCATATATTTCTGCTACCATAAAAACCTTTTTCAATACCTGGGGCATTACACACATTACAGGAATACCTCATTCCCCTACCGGTCAATCCCTTATTGAGCGCTCCCACCAGTCTTTAAAAAATATTTTACAAAAACAAAAAGGGGGAATGAGGCAGGCAACCCCAGGAGAAAGATTACAGAAAGCATTATATGTTTTTAATTTTTTAAATTGTTCCTTGATGGACCAAAATCCCCCTATTGTTAGACATTTTAATATGAGCCAAGAATTCACAGAATCAAAAAAGGCACCAGTTTTGATAAGAGACCTAGAAACAGGAAAACTTTTAGGCCCTTATCCGCTTGTCACTTGGGGAAGGGGTTATGCTTGTGTTTCCACAGAACGTGGTCCGCGGTGGATCCCGGCGAGGAACGTTAAACCCTTTAGAGAACCACTGACGACGACCCCAGCCGAAGAGCCGGACGCGGATGTTCCGCCACCTACCTGAAGACTACTATCATGATACTCTTTTTGTTCTTGTTTGGGGCCGCGGTGAAAGCAAATCCTTTTCCTTCATTTTTCCCTAAGGTTAACATATGGGTTACACTGGCCAACCTAACAGATCAAGATACTCTTTGTCTGGCCACTGCCTCCCCAGAGAATCCTTTTTCTACCTGTCTGGTAGGATTGCCACTTGATAATTGGACAAGATTGTGCGATCCAGTCCATCGATCCCTGATGACTAATCCCACAGACAATTGGGATGGGTGGACACCATATAGGCCACAACTTAGCTTAGAACCCCAAGAGGTTGAACTATTAGGATCAGTAAAAATGGATTTTTGTGTTAAGTTCAATTATACAGGAAAGAATCAATCGCGGGTATGGGACGTATCCCCTGTGCATTCCATATTTCGTAATGAAACAGCTTGGTGTAATTATACATCGCGCATCATATCACGGTCTGCAAATGTGCCTGTAGCATTGCCACCTGGCATATTCTTTATCTGTGGGGACCAGGCCTGGCCAAGCGTACCCTCACGCATTAAAGGAGGTCCTTGTAGTTTGGGATGCCTTTCACTCCTTACCCCCAACACATCTAGCATTTTACAAATGCGCAGAACTCACTCTAGGAAACAACGAGCAACACATGCATTTACTTCTGAGTGTGATGATAGAGTAGATTTTTGGAACTTTGGACAACGCTTTACGGCCTCATTCCTTGCCCCTGGTGTCGCGTCTGCAAAGGCACTAGGCACCTTGGACAAATTGGGATGCTGGCTAGCAAAGCAGACCAATGCTACTAGTAAAGCACTTTCTGGCCTTTTGCTTGATGTAGATAGTGTACGACATGCAGCTTTACAAAATCGTGCCGCTATAGGTTTTTTGCTTTTAGCTCAAGGCACTTACAATTGGTTTCATGACTGGGGAATTTCAGGATGGATATTGTCAATGGTCAAATTTGGAT
>MU066081.1:791-16966 GCA_013372525.1 Fulica atra
TGCTGCACCCTGCACACCCCCACATCCCCTCTTACTGCTTCCCCGCGTGCCCCTGACCCCCTTATTGGGCCCTGCAGCCCCCTGACCCCCGCTGCTGCACCCTGTACACCCCCACATCCCCCCCTTCCTGCACCCTGTGTACCCCCCCATCCTCCTCCTACTGCACCCTGCACGCACCCCCCACCCCCTCCCCTGCACCCCGCAGACCCTCCAGCCAGCAAGCCCCTTGCTGCTGCTGCTGCTGCCCCCCCGCTGCACCCTGCAGCCCCGCAGCCCCTTCTCCCACTGCACCCTGCAGCCCAGCACCCTGCAGCTCAGCTGGCCCCCCAGCACCCCGCAGCACCCCACTCCTTCCCCCCCAGGCTCCCCCCAGCCCTTTCCCCTGCAGTCCAGCACCCCTTGGCCCCCGCAGCCTGACTATTGGCCTAGCCCCCCCTGCCCACCGTGGCCCCTCGAGCCCCACTACCCCACTGTGGGCATCCCCCAGTCCAGCCGGCCCTGGTCCCCCAGTCTCTCCCAGTCCAGCATCCCCCAGTCCGGCCGTCCCTTTCCCTCCCAGCTCCTCCAGTCCAGCAAACCCTTCGTGTGCTTCAGCTTCCCGTGCGTCCTGCAGTCCAGCCAGCCCTTCCACTACCGCAGCTCCCCCCGCATCCCCAAATCCAGCCAGCTCTTCCCCTACAGCTCCCT
This sequence comes from Fulica atra, assembly GCA_013372525.1. Lineage (NCBI taxonomy): Eukaryota > Metazoa > Chordata > Aves > Gruiformes > Rallidae > Fulica > Fulica atra. The sequence continues at coordinate 1,479 of MU066081.1, forward strand.
GTACCCCCTGCAGTCCAGCCAGCCCTTCCCCTACTGTGCCCCCCCGAGCCTCCCCCAGTCCAGCAAGCCTTTCCACTACTGCAGCCCCCCCCGCCCCCCTAAACCCAGTGACCCCTTCCCCTACTATTTCCCCTCCTACATGCTGCAGTCCAGCCAGCCCTTCCCCTCCTGCGCCCCCCTGGGCATCCCCCAGTCCAGCAGACCCTTTCCCTACTGCAGCCCCCCCTGCATGACAAAGGCCACCGAGCTCTTCCCTTGCTACCTGCCGCCCCCTGAGCCCCCCTTCCCCTATTACGCTCCCCCCCACATCCTCCAGTCCAGCAAGCCCTTCCCCTCCAGCACCCTGCAGCTAATGGGTGACCCCTCCCCATGCACCCCTCAATCTCCTGACCCCCTCCCTTACTGTCCCCTCCAGCCTAGCCAGCGCCGGGGCTCCCTATCCCCCCGCTTGCACGTCTGGGGGGTGCCCTCCCCACCCCAAAACCCTGCTACCCCCTGAACAGCTGCCTGAGGGCTCTCTGCTTCCCCATCCAGCCCCCCTCCCTGGTCCCATGGGGGAGGCTCCAGCAGCGGAGCTGGATGCAGTGCTGGGTGGTGGCAGTTGGGGTGTGGGGGCACATTTTGAGGGTCCCCCTGCACCCACCATCCCCATGCGCCTGGGGATAAACACCTGCTACGTCGTCCTGGCCGTGCTCTTCGATGAGGAGGTGAGGCAGCACCCCCCCTGAGACCCACCCCCCCAATCCCCACCCCCCAGGTGGTGGCTGGTGCCCACCCAACCCTTCCCCATCCTTCCAGGACAGGGTGCTGCTGGTGCAGGAGGCCAAGCCGGAATGCCGTGGGAGGTGGTACCTGCCAGCTGGGAGGATGGAGCCTGCTGAGAACATCGTGGCTGCCATGAGAAGGGAGGTGAAGGAGGAGACGGGGCTGGAGTGTGAGGCTCTCACCTTGCTGGCGCTGGAGGAGAGGGGCTCAGCCTGGATCCGCTTCGTCTTCCTCGCCCGCCCCACCGGTGCGTCCCTGGAGGGCTGTGGGAAGGACGTGGCTCACCCAGCACATCCCCTGCCAGCCCTGTGCTGGGGCATCCTTATCATGTGCCAGCCCCACCGTGGGCATCGCTGTCCCCAGCCAGCCCCACACCGTGGCACTGGTGTCCCCTGTCACCTTTGGGCCAGGGTATTGGCATCCCCTGCCAGCCTGGTAATGGGCATCAGCATCCTCTGCCAGCCCTGTGCTGGGGCATCCATATCATCTGCCAGCCCCACCATGGGCATCGCTGTCCCCAGCCAGCCCCATACCGTGGCACTGGTGTCCCCTGTCACTTTTGGACCAGTGTGTTGGCATCCCCTGCCAGCCTGGTAATGGGCATCAGCATCCCCTGCCAGCCCTGGGCTAGGGCATCAGTGCCCCCTGCCAGCATCATCACCCCCCCACACACCCTGTGCTGGGGTATCAGTGTCCCCTCTCAGCCCAGGGATAGGGTCTCAATGCCCTACCAACCCCGTGACCAGCACCCCCAGCTCTCCCCCAGTGCCAGGACATCGCTGTCCCCCCCACATCACTGTCCCTCTGCCTGCAGGTGGGACCCTGAAGACCCTGGAGGAGGCTGATGCTGAGTCCCTGCAAGCAGTGTGGTGGGCTGGGGACCCCTCCACGCTGCCGCTCCGAGCCCTGGACATCCTGCCCTTGCTGGACCTCGCCGCTCGCTACCGCCGCAGCCCCCCCGCACCCCCCAGCTCTCCCCCAGGAGCTGCCCTGCGCCCCGCTCTGCTTGCGGCTCCTGCTGGCCTTCACCAACGACACTGGGAACCTTTGGGTGCTGCTGGGCACCCATGGGACCCCCCACCTGCCCGTGGTGACCTGTGGCACATCCCCAGCCGAGCTCCGGGGGGGGCTTCTCCCTGCCCGTGCTGCGGCTGCTGAGGGACTGCTTGGCGCTGGACCCCTGCCCAAGACCCCTGGGGCTCTTGGGGCTGCAGCACCAGGCTGGGGGTCCTGAGGGGGCTGATGGTGTTTGCTTCAACGTGCTGCTGAGCATCCCACCCAGCAGCCCGGGGGCTGCCCCCCCTGAGCTGGGTGGCCCCCCTGCTTTCTGCTGGTGGCGTGTGGAGGATGAGAGCCTGAGGGGCCGCATCCTGCAGCGGCTCAGCGCTGCAGCCACGGTGCCCATCCGCAGCTAGTGCCTGGCTCTGGGTACCAGGGTCCTGGGAGGCAAGAGCCCTGTGCTGTGCTGCCCTGGGGGTGGTTTTGGGGTGGGGGATTGGTTTTGTGTCCTCGTTCGGGGGGAGTTTGGGGTAGGGGGGGGGCTTGGTTCTTCTATGTCCTGGTTCAAGGGGATGTTTGGGGGGTGGGGAAGAACCAGCCAGAGCAGAAATAAACCCAGCTGCTGCTTCTTGCATCCATCTGGCTGTGGTTGAAGGGGAGGGATGGGAGCAGGGTGGGGGGTGCCTGTTTTTGGGGGATGCTTGGGAATGGGTGAGACGGGGAGGGCACAGTATAGATGCACGTGGTGCTGAGCTCACAGCTTTATTGTAGCAGAGTCCCATCACCCAGGGGACACGGTGCCCACAAATGCACCCCCCCCCCCCACCCCATGCCCCAGAGCCAGGGGAGGTGATTTATTGGGTGGGGGGCACCCTGCCCCACGCAGGCAGAGGACAGCACCATGCCCACGCATCTGATTATTGCCCAGACATTCCTGCTTGAGGCTGGTGGGGGCTGGAGGCAGCTCCGACACGGGGCAGGGGGAGCAGGAACCCACCACCCAGGAAGAAACACACAGCACGTTGCACCCAGAGGGGCCGCATCCTGCACCGGGGAGGCAGCATCACTGCTGGGTTGGCTAAGGTGATGGTGAAGGACTCTGCGCATCCTCCTCTTCCTCCTCCTCCTCACTGGCTGAGGCCGATGTCCTTCCTGGGATGCTACTGCCATACCCAGCTACTGGGGACAAACGGGGCCACTGTGGGCTACTGGCACACAGGGAGGGGGGCCATCCCCATCGACCACCGCAGCCCAGCCAAAGAGGGGGTGCTCAGTGGAGGGGGTGGGGGGGCCATGGAGCTACAGCTCATGGGGGGCCCTCGGGTGGTCCCTTGACCAAGGCGATGGCAGCCAGCTCCTTGCAGAACTCCTCCAGCACCACCACCCCCTTGAAGAGCATCATGTGGTCCATCCTGTGGGGAAAGCAAGCGATGGGAGGGGATGTTCCGTGGGGTACCCCTCAAAAAGCATGCATCACCCCCATACCTTGCCCTCCCCCTCCCCACCCAGCACTTACTGCTCCCCAGGGACCAGCCCCATGAGCTGCTGTCGCACCAGGAGCAGCTTGGCCCTGAAATGGGGCACACGCTGCAGCCGCTGCATCAGGTCCCCCATCACCTGCATTGGGGAAGGGAGGGAAGTCAGGGCCTGTTTTCTGGGGTGTCCCTGTGTTCCCCCTCCCCTCTGGCAGGTGACATTACCCTGACGAGGACGGAGAAGAGCGAGCGGCAGCCGGGTGCCAGGTTGAGGTAGGGGTCCAGCAGGTACTCGTGGAGGTGGGGATGGGGGAAGGCGGCCAGGCGGGACAGCACCGATGTCACCTGCAGGTTCAGGCTGTAGGGCTGGGGTGGGGGGACAGGGGGGGTGATGCTCAGCATGGACAATCATGTCCCATCCGTTCCCCCACCCCCTCAGCATCCCCCCCCCCCCATCGCGGGGATTCGGCTGGGGGGGTGTTTGAATGGGGTGGGTGGGGCATCACCTTGCTGGGGGATGTGGGAGGGTGGTGTCACCCCCTCCTTTGCAGGGGATGGGACCCCCACAACAGGGATAAGGGGGGGGCAAGAGCATCAGTGGTGTTTGCACCCCAATGGGTGGGGATGGGCAGAGAGCTCTTCTGGGGGGAAGTCCCCACAGCCATGCCAAGGGGGAGGGCAGCAGGGACCCAGGAACATCCCTGGCATCTCAACCTTCCCTCCCCTCTCCCCCATACCTGGTCCAGGACCCGGCTCATGCGGTCAAACAGCACCTTGAGGAAATGCCCCTCATAAAACACCCCCTCGGGGGGGCAGGTGTCCAGGGGCCGGGGGGTGTGGGGCCACCCCCACGGGGCTGCGCTGGCACGGCACGCCTGGACCTGGCAGAGGGGAGGGGATGGTGGGTGAGAGCCAGGGCTGGCAATAGCGGGGGGGGGGGGGGGGGGGGATCACCCCCCTCCCTACCTTGCACCCCAACCAGAGGCTCACCATGCCCAGGGCATCATGGATGTAGGTGTCGTAGCCACCTTCCTCCATGCACGAGGAGGTCTTGGCTTCTTCAGGGACCAGGCAGAGGAAGCTGGGAGAGAGGGGAGAGGGATGGGGAAGGGGATACAGCCCCCCCACCACCACCACCATGCTGCAGCACCCCCACAAATCCCTACCTGCTGACCACCTCGCTCACTTGTCCCTTCCCTGGTGGGGCTGGTCCTGGCAGAGGCTTTTTGGCCCTCCCAAAGCCGGCATCTGGGAACCCATCAGTGAAATAGGGATCCTCCTCCAGGTCCCTGCGTGGCCAGTGCGGGGGCATTAGCTGGGGGAGCACTGATGGGGGGGGGGGCTTTCCCCTCACCCCCCAGCCCTGCTCTGGCCCCAGTCCTCACAGCCCATCCTCATCGGGGTCCAGCTCAGGGGGTCCACGCTCATCAGGCACGGGGGGGGCTGCGCTGGAGGTACCCCCTTGTCTCCAGGTTCCTGAGCGCCAGGCTGTGTGCCACGTGCTCGTGGGGCTTCTGCAGCAGCTCCTCAAAGAGCCTCAGGCTGGCCAGGCTGATCTGCAACACAAGCAGGGTGGGTGAGACCACCAGCACTACTTCCCCCCCCCACCCCAACCTCTTCCCAGTATCACCCAGTATCACCCAGTGGCTCCCTCCACCCAGGATGGGGCTCACCTCTTCGGAGAGGTGGTTGCAGCGGTCGATGAGCTGGGTGCGAAGAGGGTGAGGGGAATCCCCTGGGGTCTCAGGGTGCCTGTCTGGCCCAAGAAGGAAGAGCAGGAGGCGGTGGAGCAGGGGGGGTGCGCAGACCTGCCGCACCGTCCCCGTCAGCATGGCCGTGGCGTTGAGGACCGTGAGCTCAGACCTGCTGGGGATGAGGGGGGAAGATGCTGCAAGGGGTGTCCTGTGACACAGCAGGGGGGAAAAAGGGGGGGGTGCAGGCAAGGGGAACCCCACAGTCATGGACCCACAGAGGTCCATGGTGAAGGAACTACCCCCCAGCTGCTGTCTCGTGCTTTAGACACTCACATCTGCAGGAGCTGCGGCTGCAGGATGCCCTGGAAGAACTTCTCCTCCACAGCCTGGCTGAGGGCATCTGCCACAACCTGTGAGGGAGAGCATGGGCCCAGCTGTGGCACAGGCAAGGGTCTGTGCAGCTCAGGGGGCTACCTGGGAGCTCCTTACCGGGTGGGCACCCATCACCAGCTCGTCGAGGAAGTCCATCCACCCAAAGAAAGCAGCCAGGCTCTCCTTTCCCGGGAATATCCCATTGCTGGCAGCATCCCCCTGCGTCCTGCGTGGGGTAGAGGACACAGAGCTGTAGCAAAGCCTTGGTGATGCCTGGGGACCACCCTGCCCAGTGTGTCCCCCCCCCTCACCATTACCTCCAGCTGGTCCTCTCCAGGGCCAGGACATCAGCAGGGTCGGTGCAGGTGGGCACAGCGCTGTAGAGGTCACAGAGATGCTCTGTCAGCAGCTGGCACAGGGTGCTGCTCCGCACCAGGCAGGCAGCAGCAGCCTCCTGGGCGAGCCCGACGAGCAAGAGGAGGTTTTCCTGAGCCTTCAGCGCGATCCTTCTCTTCTGTGAGGAAGAGGAGGAGGAGGAGATGTGGTGTTACACCCCTGACATCACCCGCTGCCTCCCCCCTCACCCCTCCTTGGCAGCCCCTTCCCCCTGTACCTTGCTCTTGCACAGCCCCACCAAGGAGGAGATGAGGTTGCTGTCCCTGCGTGGTGGGGAGCTGGCAGCAGTGGCAGCGCCTGGGGGATGCTCTGCACCCTCTTCCAGCTCCTGGGCTCTCTTCTCATTCAGGATGCTCTTACCCTGGAGAAGAAGAGGAGCAGCAAAGCCTCATAGCCCCCACCTCTTCCACCTCTCTGCAAGCGGGGACAGAGCTGGCAGAGCACCTGAAAAAGCTCAACAAAACAAGCCAGACCCCATAGACAGCCCCATATGTGTCCAAAAGGCCCCACAGGGAAGGGGGGTGCTGCACACCTCCAGGATGTATGCCAGCAGGGTGGGATCCTGCTTGATCTTTGCACAGAGGACGGCGGTGAACTGCACCTCCTCCTTCTCCGTGCCGGGGCCCAGGCGGTCACCGCTGAGCTGGAGCAGCTTCTGGCAGGGCAAGGAGAGGGATGCTGGGATGAGGGCTGCTCTCCCACCCTGCCCGGGTACCACTGGGCATCGATCCCTGGCAGCGTGTGGCAGGGATGCAGCCGGCACCGGGATGCAGCATCACCAGCTGGGACCTCCCACCGCACCCCACCAGCCCCCTCCTCATCTGGGTATGGGGCTCACCTGCACTGGCCTGTGCACGTTGAGGTAGTGCAGGAGTGGGTGCTGCACCTGCCCCAGCACCCGGCTGAAGAAGAGGAGGACCTGCTGCCTCATCCCGGGGGGATACTGGGAGGGAGACAGGGAGAGGCATCAGCAGGAGATCAGTCGCTTAATTACCCGCTAATTGCCCCAAATCGCCTGCCAGCTCAGTCAGCAGTCACCCTCAGCACAGACCACAGATCTGCTCTCCCACAGGGGTCTGCAGACACCCACTCTTGGGACTCTCCCACCTCCCCCAGACTCCTCTGCCTTCAGCAACCAGGGACTGGGCTCAGCTCTCCGAACTGGAGGAAAAAGCAGGGGGATTCCCCCTCTCCCCTCCTTTTCCCACCAGTACAATGCTGGCAATGGGGAGATAAGGTCCAGCACCCCAAAACCCCAAATCCTCAGGGTGCAGAAGGGCCAGTGCACATCCCCAAAGCCCTCACTGTGCTGTTATGTTTGGATCAAAGGCTGTTTATAGGAACCTTGTTATTATTAGCAACAAAGGACCAGCAGAGCCTTATAGCTGAGTGATATTTACTTAGGGGAGGGGGGCAGAGGAGGGGGGCTGTCTGAAAACACCTTGTCCCACAAACCCTCTGCACACAGGGATGGGATGGGTTGTAAGGAGGAGCAGCAGTGAGGATGCCAATGGGGGTTTTACACTGAGCAATGCAGTCACCCCGTGTCACCCCCTCCCCCCAAATAAAAGCCAACCACCCCAACCAGCTCACACCCCATAAACTCCCATCACTTCCAAATTAAACTCCCTGAGCAAAGCAGCTGGGAAAGGTACTGGGTGCTGCAGCACAGGGAGGGCTCAACACCCCCCACATCCCCCCAGATTGGTTTTCCAGGTGCTTTTCCACCCACCTCTGCCTTGCCCAGGGTGCTGAGGGTCTCCAGCACCTTGTGCTGCAGCAGGTACTCGAGGCAGGGTCCAGTCTCTCCCGCTGGGCGTTGCTTCTCCTCATACACCAGGATGTCCAGCATCTGCTTGAGGCGCCAGGGAATGTCCGTCTGTCTGGCAGGGATGCTCTCGTCTGTGGATACAGGTATTGGGGGCTGTGGGATGTCGTTTCCCCCCACACACACCTCCAAGCTGGGCTGGGCTCGGCAAGGGGAGCGATGCGTGGTACCCTGATGCCAAGTGGGGTGCTCGCCCAGCAGCATCCCAAGCCCGCTGGCACGGGGTCCCCCTCCGTGCCGTTAGCAGGGGTGACGCTAGGTGGCAATGTGATGATGGAGTCCCAGCAGCACTTGAGGCTGCTCCTTCCGCTCTCGGCCTAGCGAGCTGCCGGCTGTCCCGGCCGCGACCAGAGCCGGTTGGCTGTCCTGGGGGGTTTTGGGGTGCTGCCAGCCCTGGAGACCCTCCAGCACGGCGCAGGAGGGGAAAAAAGGGGCATGGGCCATGTGAGAAGGATGGAGACCCTGTTAAAGGGCTGAAGGTCTCCAGGCCCCGCTCATAGCGCTCTGGAGAGGGTCCTGCCTCCTCCTGCAATTGCACCCGGGAGTACCCACGCCCACCCAAATCCCACCCCGAGAGGGTGCAGGGAGGTTGGAGCTGGGCAGGCTCAGTTGGATCCATCTTCCTGGGGTACAGGAAAGGGTGTCCCACCCCAAAAGCAGGTCAGCTGCAGCACATGAGGGTCCCTGCTCCTGTGTGGGGTCCCGTCCTGGGGGCACTGGGACCCCTGGGCTGGGCACAAGCCACCTTGTTCCCAAGCCATGGGACTCTACGTCAGGGTGCAGGGACCCTCTCCGAGCACAGGCTGACCCTGTTCCCTCACCATGGGGACCTTATTCCACACCACCCGGACCCCCACCCCTGGGGGTGCAGGGACCCCCCATCCCCACACCCACTCACCTGTGGCCTCCAGGTAGTAGCCAGTGATGCCCTTCCAGTGCTCGGTGAAGGCTTCCAGCAGGTCCACGCTGGGCTCTCGCTGCGGGCACACACCGGGACCGGGCTCAGGGCTGCACGGATGCCTCCCCCCACCCCCTGTCCCATCTCCCCCCCCCCCTCACTCCTATCAGCCCCGTCCCACCCTGGTCCCACTCACCGTCTCCACCGCCTGCTGCAGCAGCGTGCCCAGGCGGCTCAGCATGGCTGCGACCCCCTCCCCTCCCCAGCACCGGTCCTGACCCCGCTCTCGCTCCCGGTGCCGGTGCCGGTCCCGCCGCTCTCGCTCCGCTCCGCCCCGTTGCGGTGGCTCCGCCCGGCGCCGGGCGGGGAGGGATTGGGATGAGTGGGGGGGGCCCAAGCACGGTACCTCCCTCCGCTGGGGAGCCTTCGCTCCGGCTCCGGGCGAGTTTGGGGAGCAGGGAGGTAGGACTCGTAGTGGCTGCTGTCACTGCCTGGGAGCCGGGATGGTGCCAGGGTGCTGGGTGCAGGTGGGTGCTGGGGAGAGGGGTGCTGTGGGGTGCTCACCAGACCCAGCGCATCCCCCCCGGGGCCGAGCGGTTCAGCATCTTCACAGGACTCATCAGCTGATGGGGATGGAGAGACACCCAGCACCTTGCTCTGGGGAGGGAGGGGTGTTCTGAAGGTGCTTCCCCCATGGCACTGCCGGGGGGGCTCTGTGCAGAGCTGGCAGGCAGCACGGGAACCCTCCCAATGCCCACACGAGAGAGGCTGCGGTGCCCACTGGGTGCCACTCTCTCATCCCCCATCCTGACACAGTGCTGCTGCTGCCCCAGCCCCCCCCCAACCCCTCTGCTGCCCACCCATAACCCTCCACGCAGGCTTGGGGTGCTGGCTGGCTGATGCTCACAGGTTCTCCCTTCTGTTGCAGCAGTCCTGGCTCCTGGGGAGAAAAGTGGGTTTGGGAGTGAGGTGTGGGGTCTGCCAGGAGCCGGGCACCCCCTCGCCATGTGGGCAGGGGTGGGGTGCAGGTCAGACCGCTCCCTTGAAAACATGCCGAACGTCCAGCAATAGCTCCCAAACCAAAGGAGCCAGGACTGAAAGACACACCTGGCCTGAAAGCTCCCCAGGCAGCCCACAAGCAGCCCCTGGCATCCAGGCTCTGAGGGCTTTCGTTTGCCAGGAAACAGGCGTCGGGCTAAGGAGCCCCCTCCGATCCTGGAAGCAAGGAGAGCCCGAGGGCAGCCGCAAAGCCCCTGCCAGGGTCCAGAATGCTCAGCAGCTCTTGGAAATCCCATCCTGGAGTGCCCTCTAGCGAGTTCACCGCCCGCCCGTCCCCGTTCCTTCCCTCCCTGTCCCGCCGAGCTCCTGAGGGATGCTCCGGGATGTTGCCCCTCCTGGTGGATGCTCCGGGATGCTGCCCCTCACGAGGGATGCTCCGGGATGCTGCCCTGCCCCTCCCGAGGGATGCTCCGGGATGCTGCCGCACCCGGGGGATGCTCCGGGATGCTGCCCATCCCGAGGGATGCTCCGGGATGTTGCCCCTCCCGGTGGATACTCCGGGATGCTGCCCCTCCCGAGGGATGCTCCGGGATGCTGCCAAGCCCCGTGGATGCTCCGGGATGCTCCGGGATGCTGCGGTCCCTGGCAGGGACAGACCCCGCAGCCCTCAGCCGGCACTGCCGCTCTTCCCATGGCTTCGACGTGCCACTTGCCCTTTCCTAGGGCCCGTTTCCCTTCCTAATTCAGGCTGTCAGGGAAGAGAGAGGTTAAGCCGCTCCTGGGACGCGCTCCGCAGCCCGAGCAGGTGAGGTGCCGGCGGGAGTTCCCGGCATTAATCTCCTCAGTGTCACAGCAAAGGTCAGGGAACAAAACACGTTACGAAACCGCCTCTGCCCAGGGTTTGCCACACGCTGCCGCTGGAGCACGTAAGGGAGCAGTGTGCATAGTGCTCTTCATTCTCAAGGTTTGCACTAATAAAGCAGAGGATGCTTTATTACCTTATTCCTTGTGCACTTGGAAGGGAGGAAAGTGTGATAAATGGAGGGGGGGGGGGGGGTAGGAGACAACAGCAGATGAATGTTGTCATGAACCATCACACACACCCCCCTTCTTTTCTGGAGGAGAGAAATGCTGTGTGGATAGAGTGCTCATTACCAGCTCTTAAGGAGGCTCCCAGAGTGGTGAACTCTGTGTTTCATCAGCGTGTCCATCTCCCCTGGCCAAAGCCTCCCTTTTGCTGATGTGTGGGTGGAGGTTCCATCCTCATGCCCTGTCCCAGGGCTGTGAGAGACCCCAGCCCTGGTCCCCATAGGGAGCGAGTGGTCCCTCTGTGGAGGAGCAGAGAGGAAAACCAAAAACCCACAAAAGATCCATTTCTGAGCTCGAAATGGCAGCACTGGCTTGCTGTGCCATGCCCAGAAAAGCTCTGCAGCCAGAAATAGATGTTCTCCTGCTATAATGAAAGGGCCAGGAATGGAAAGTCTGGGTGCAACACGTTCCTCTCACCCAGGGCACTGCATCCTCAAACACGATGGATGTGTGATACCTGTTCCACAGCGTGTGCTTCCCTCACCCTTCCTGGGGACTGAGGTGTGGTAACAGTGAGAATCTGGCATGACCTGTTTCTGGGACAGGAGGCCAGGCAGAGGCACTGCTGCCAGGAGGAAGTTCATCCTGCTATAAAATAAGGGAAGGTCCTGTCTGGATGCAGAGCTGGATGCAGGTAGCTCCCTGTGAGGATCAGCATAGGAAGTGTTGAGCAAGGTTTGCATCTTTTTCAGGGGCCTCTGTGATGCTGGGGCTCTTCCAGCTCCCAAATCTTTGGGGGTTTCACCTGTTTGTTTGGAAGCAGAACTCCCCGTCCCCTGGAAAACTGGAGCAGCCTGGGAGCTGTGGGTGGTTTCTAGGTCATTCAGCGCTGCTGCTGGAGGTGCTGCTGTGCTGCCGTCTCCTGGCTCTCCTTCCTAGAGCAGCTAGGACAGCCCTTGGGCAGAGCCACCCACAGCGCTGATCCACAGGGAAAAGGGCTGCAGGAGCCCAGATGATCCCTTCTTGGGGTGCCAGACACCCACGTGCCTGTGGAGCTGATGGAGGATGTTACTTACATCACCTAAGGTGTTTATTTGGAAGGAGGCAGTGCTGGGACAAAAATACTAATGGAGGCTGGGTGCCCATGCTTGGGTACTCCTGAGGATGGGGACCACTGTGCTGCTGCTCCTCCTGCACCCACAGATCAGCCTGTTTTATGGACCCTGACTTGACCAAGGGGGGTTCATGGTGCTGGGCTGTACATCCCCACGTAGGCTGCACATCCCCACACAGGCTGCACATCCCCACGCAGGCTGCACATCCCAACGCAGACTGGACACCCCCACACAGGCTGCACATCCCCACATAGGCTGCACATCCCCATGTAGGCTGCACATCCCCACGCAGGCTGCACATCCCAACGCAGACTGGACACCCCCACACAGGCTGCACATCCCCATGTAGGCTGCACATCCCCACGCAGGCTGCACATCCCAACGCAGACTGGACACCCCCACACAGGCTGCACATCCCCACACAGGCTGCCCATCCTCACACAGGTTGCACATCCCCATATAGGCTGCACATCCCCACACAGGCTGCACATCCCCACACAGGCTGCACATCCCCATGTAGGCTGCACATCCCCACACAGGCTGCACATCCCCATGTAGGCTGCACATCCCCACACGGGCTGCACATCCCCATGCAGACTGGACACCCCCACACAGGTTGCACACCCCCATGCAGGCTGCACATCCCCATGCAGACTGGACACCCCCACACAGGTTGCACACCCCCACACAGTCTGCATATCCCCACACAGGCTGCACATCCCCACACAGGTTGCACATCGTGTTTGTGCAGGGCCAGGCACAGCAAAGTCCTAGGGATTGGGACAGGGGGTGACAGCATCGCAAAGGACAGCCCATCCAGCTGCTGCATGCACAGGCTGCAGCTCACTGCACGGATGGAAACTGCTGTCAGGTCTGGTTTTTGAGCAGGTCGGTGTCCTCTCTGCTCTGCAGAAGCCTGTCTGCTGACAACGCCACGTGGTTTTGGCAGCCAGCGCCACCCGCCTGTGACCGACAAAGTCAGGTTGTCTCCTCGGTGTTTGATTGTGTTGGTACCAAGCTGGGTTGGATGCCAAGCTGGAAAATGCCACTCCAGGCATTTTCTTAATTGCTCCTTGTAAACATCAAGTGGATGCAGGCTCTGCTCTTGCACTGCTCTGGCATCCTCCTGCCCCAGGGCTCTGCGGGTCAGGAGCTTCGGTCCCTGGTGCTGTTCGGTCCTGCTGATGCTCCTTCCTCTGGGTGATGGGTGAGAGTTGGGGGAGGGGGGAGAGGGGGGTGGTCCTCGCTTGGGCGCGCTCTCCGTGTGCGCAGCCTTCACAATGGAAGGATGACGCTGACTTCCTCCGCTCACACGGTTCCCTCATCCAACAAGTGGGAGGGCTGTGCGAGCCAGTCCATACGCTGCCCTTCTCCTGCTGCAGCTCCTTCCCCTCTGCCGCAGGCGCAGCTCCATCCCGCTGCCGGTAACCCACACCAGCAGCTGCTCCTTCAGCACATCCATCCCCTCCCTGGTCCCTGGCAGGACCCCGGGGCAGCTGCTTTGATATCATCCCTCTGACTTGTCTTGTGGGTCAGCGGGGATCTGAGCAGCGCCCGGCCGGTGGGTGAGGAAGGAGGGAGGGGGAGAGGGAGGAGTAGTCCAGGCTGCAGCAAAACCCATCTGCAGGAGTCAGCTCTGCCGCTTCTCATGGCGGGAAGTGGGCTGCTCCTTCCTGCTCACCGCAGACGTAGGCGGCAGGATGTGGAGGTTCTGCTTTTTGCTTCAGCGTGGTGGCTTTTTGGCTGAGCGCTGGTAAAACATCACTGAGACACCTCCCTCTCCCCCCCCTCTCTAGCTCCATCTCCCCTGCAGGGATGTTTGTGGGGCTTTTCTCCCCCCACCCCATGCACAGGAGTTGTTTCTGCTGCTGACTTGAGATGGGAACCAGCAGCTTTGGCTGACCCAGAGGTGTCTCTGGGGAGGTTTTGGGGGTGTTGTGTATGGGGTAAGAGGTTTCCTTTGATGGGGGCCAGACAATAACAGCGTGCAGCAGTGACATATATTTAAGAAGGACATGGGCAGATGGAAGCTTGGAAGAAAGCAACCCTGTAGGGAGGTTATTTGAGATGCTCTGCAGCCAGGAACCAGCCCTTTGAAGCCTCTGAAGGAGGCTGGTGTCAGAGGTAGCCAGACAAGCTGGACGGCTCTGGTCTGACCCTGAGGCCTCTCTGCCCATGTGAAGACATTCCTGGTGCTTGGAGCTGGCTGATGATTCACTGGAAAGCATCGGGGCTGTGGCCTGAGCCTGCCTCGTGAGCACTGTGTGTGGTTACAGAGGGCCAATAGCGCTGCTTTGCAACGGGATGGGCTGGTCTTGCAGTGGGACAGTTGTCTGCCCTTTTCCTGGGTCCTGGGACTGGCTGCTGGGAGGAGGAGGAGGAGGAGGGAGGGGGGGTGAGCCATCCCAGGGGGGGATTCTGGAGAGCTGTGAGCTCTGCAGCAGCAACTGTCCAGAGCCAGTAATGCCTTTGAGTGTAACAGATCTGCTGCCAAAGCGCTGGACATTCCTCAGAGCCCTTTTCACCAGCGATGCTACTCTCCTCTCTCTACCAAGTGTGGGGGGAGCCTTTGTTAGGGGCAAGATCCCCAAAGGAGGCCAGCCTGGGAGTGTATGTATCTGCAGGGAGCGTTTGCTGTTATTTTTAAACAACAATAGTTTAATAAATAAATAAACTCGCTGCCACGGAAGGATATAGCATCAGCCAGGGCTCTGGAAGTCGGTGTTTCCTTGGAAAAATGGAAGGGGCAGGTGTTTCCCTGCCCTCTGCTCCTGAGCCCTGGGAGGGATCTGCCCTGCCTGGCTTTGGGCGACACCCCCTTATTCCCCCCCACCTCGGGGAAAAAAGGCTTTCCTGGGGGCTGCTGGCTCCAGCAGCGTTGGGAGGGGGGGATATGAAGGGGATGAGTGGAGGGAATCCGCGGTCCCGCCGGCTGTGTTACAGCACAGGTGCAGCCCATATCAATGCGGGATAAATCTGGGGTGGGGGGGAGGAGATCTGGTTTCACAGCCAAAACCCTTCTGCGCGGGGGTTTCTTGTGGCACGGAGTGGGGATGGGGGGGATGTGACTGCGGCTTGGAGGCTGGAGCCACGTGCGGGGGATGCCCTGGGCCCGCGTTTGGGCAGAATTTAGATAGATTTGGGAGTTTGCGTGGGGAGGGAGGGAGGGAAGGAGGGAGGAGAGCGAGGGAGGGGCGCAGCGCAGCTTGTCATCACCCGACCGGCCGGGGCGGGGGCTCGGGAGCGCTGTCCCGCATCCCGCCCCGCATTTCCCCCCCCCCCGCCTCCATCCCATCACTCCCCGGCGGGTGCGTCCAGCGGACGGACGGAGGGAGGGAGCGGGCGGTGGGGTGGGGGTGTGAGCTACCGCGGGCCGGTCCCTCCCGGCCGGGCGGCGCCGGGGGGGCGGCGGGGGCGGGCGCTCTCCCTGCCGCCGAGTAGTACGGTCCGGGGGAGGCCCTTGGCGGCGATGGGGGCGGCGCGGCCGCAGTGAGCCCGGCGGGGAGCGGCGCGGGGAGCGGAGCTCCGGAAGGGCCGATGGCGTTCAGCGCCTGGCAGATCCTCTCGCCGGTGCAGTGGGCTCGGTGGACCTGGTCGGCGGTACGGGGAGGAGGCGGCGGCCCCGAAGGGGAGGCCGGAGGGGCGGCGGAGGAGGAGGAGGATTCGGCGGTGGAGGGCACGGCCCTCGGCTTCAGGCAAGTGACCCGCGTCCCCCACCCCCGGGTCCGCCGTCCCACGGGCCCGGGGACACACGCAGGGACGGGCACGCCCGGTCGTGCTCCCTCATCCCCGCCTCATCCTCCCCCCGACCCCTCCGCCCTGCGCTGCCCGCTCGCTGCCTGCCATCAGCTTGGCTGCCCGGGGAGGGGAAGGGGGGGGTCTGCAGCCTGCACCGCGGGAGGGGAGGGAAGGAGTTGG
>MU066082.1:0-10021 GCA_013372525.1 Fulica atra
TGGTGGTGGTTGTTATGGTGGAGATGTTGATGGTGGTGGTTGTTATGGTGGTGATTGTTATGGTGGTAGTGGTGGTTGTGGTGGTGATGGTGGTTATTATGGTGAGGATGGTGGTGGTGGTGGTTGTTATGGTGAAGATGGTGGTGGTGGTTGTGGTGATTGTTATGGTGATAGTGGTGGTTGTGGTGGTGATGGTTATTATGGTGAGGATGGTGGTGGTGGTGGTTGTTATGGTGAAGATGATGGTGGTTGTGGTGGTGATGGTGGTGGTTATGGTGGTGATGGTTATTATGGTGAGGATGGTGGTGGTGGTGGTTGTTATGGTGAAGATGATGGTGGTTGTGGTGGTTGTTACGGTGACAATGTTGATGGTGGTGGTTGTTATGGTGGTGATTATGGTGATAGTGGTGGTTGTGGTGGTGATGGTGGTGGTTATGGTGAGGATGGTGGTGGTTGTTATGGTGAAGATGGTGGTGGTGGTTGTGGTGACTGTTGTGGTGATAGTGGTGGTGGAGATGGTGGTTGTGGTGGTGGTTACTGTGAAGGTGGTGGTGATGGTACTATGGTGAGGCTGTTGGTGGTTGCTATGGTGATTACAGTGGTTGGGATGGTCTCACCTCATCCTCTCCTGCTCCCGCCTCAGCCGCTCCTTCTCCCTTTCCACCTGCTCCGCCTGAGCCTTCAGCGCCTTCTCCCGCTCCTCCTTCTCCCGCGCCGCCCTCTTGAACTGCTCGAAGCTGTCGCTGGAGGACTTGGCCGTGGAGGACGGAGTGGTGGGATGTTTCTGGACCAAGCTGGCCCAGGAACCCATGTTCTTGATTTTCAGGTCCTACAGAGAGGAGGACAGGTGGGTTAGGTGGAGCTGAAGGTCTCCATACATCCCCTGTTGATGTATGGAGATACTACAAGGTCTCCTCAGAGCCTTCTCCAGGCTGGACAACCCCATCCCCTCTCCACAGCAGAGGTGCTTCAGCCCTCAGATCATCTCCATGGACCTGTTGCAACAGCTCCATGTCCCTTGTCCTGAGGAACCCAGCACTAGAGGCACAACTCCAGGTGGGTTCTCACTGGAGCAGAGGAGGAGGAGAAGGAGAAGGAGAAGGAGAAGGAGAAGGAGGAGGAGTATTCCCTCCCACACCCCAAGTTCTTCTTCCCTGGAACTCCTCCATCCCTTCACCCCTCAACCCACCTCCATACTGACCCAGATACAGGACTTCACACTCGGCCTTCCAGAACCTCATCAGGTTCTCATGGCCTGGAGAGTTCTAGACTTTCTCCAGGTCCCTCAGCTTGTTCCCACCTCCACCTCTCCAACCTCCGTTGGGTGGTTTTTTTACCTCCAAACAGTGAATTCCAGGGTGGAAACCACCAACTCTTGGCCACACACCAAGTTCCACGCAAGCTTTCATCTGAGGAGGCTTCACTCTGGATTTTGGGGAGGTTCTTCCCCACCCCTACCCCACCCCCCAGTTTTGGTCAGGGTGACGTTACCTTTTTGGGGGCGACGGGTGTTTTGGGCTCCTGTTTCTGCCGGTCTTTCTCCTGAACTCCAGGTTGTGGTGGGTTTTGTTCGGGAGGTCTGATGACGGGTCTTCCCCCTTCCATGGGTTTCATCTCCGTCCCTAAAAACCAACGTTTCCTCATCAAAAGGAACCCCACCGTTGAGGAGGAACCACCCTTATGGTGGTCCTCAGCCACTGAGCTATCCCAGATGGGGTGTCTCCTTGGGACTCACGTTGCGGAATGTGAGCTGGGGGTTTGATGTTCTCCTGGTGTTTCGGTGGATCTTGCCGTAACGGTGGACTGAAGGTCTCGTTACGGATGACAGGCGAATGCATCTTCTCCTCCTTCACCACCATGGGTTGAGATTGGACGACTGAGGCAGCTCTCATCTCCTACCGTGACCAAAACCAACCACCAACAAAAACAAAGGGGGGGGGGGTGTCAAGGAGAACATCTGCAGGATCTCCTTCCCTCCCACCTCCCCAACCTCAGCCCTAAGGTCCCAGGATGCAAACCGCTGGCTGATGGCTCCCAAGCTGGTGGTGGTGGTGGTGGTGGTGGGAAGAAGATGGTCCCCAACTTGGTTATTTTTGGGGGAAGGGGGTTCCCCTCTTTCCTTTTTACCTGTTTTTTTGGCTGGATGGTTTGTTGAGGTGGCGACTGGTGGACCAAACCCTGGAACTGCGGCATCTGTGGGGAATGCATCATGAGAGGGGAAGGGGCTTCCCTCAAGTGACCTGGGAACAGGTTGGGCATCCAGTCAGTTAACCGTCGTCACCACCGGTACCACCAAACATCACCCGAAAACAAAGACAGTCGGCGCACGTCACCATCACCCCACCCAGTTTGGGACAATATCCCCAATATCCCACTTCCCAGTTGGGCACTGGGATGTCCTCAACCCAGGTTACCACCAAATTGGGTGCTGTTGTTGTGGGGAGCACAACCAAGGAGCAGAAGATGCTCCTCCAACGGTTGCGGTGGTGGCTTGTCCTGACTGGGTGATGGTTGTTTTGAGGTGTCCCTGGTCTAAATTTCAACCCTTCTGGTTGTTCTCTTGAGTGATCTGTTGGGGCTCCTGGTTGTACGGGACACCCCAGCACCCACATGGCCCCGCCCTGTGCCTTGTCACCCCCTCCAGAGCCATGGACGGAGGACACGTTGGATGGAGGACACGTTGGATGGAGGACACCAGCAACGGGAGGTTTTCAGGAGCTCCAAGCTGCCTGTGGCAGCTCTGCAGAAGCATCTCCAAGCACCCCATCCTCAGCTGGCTCCACCCCCTTAAAATCCATGGACTTTGTCCTACCTACACCGCACAGGGTTGACTCAACGAGCAAAGACCCAACGAACCACGACCTGAGGAACCACGAAGCTGAGCAAGATGAAGAGCAAGAGCTCCCCAAACCAGGTACCCTGAGTTATCCCAGCTGGAGATGTTCTCCATTGAGAACACTGATGGTGGTACCACGTGAGGCCACGGCCACCATGGAGATCTGGGTTGCCCCAAGCCAACCTTGAAGGTTGAACCCCGTGGTCACGTTCTTCCAGCTGCTTCCTTTGATTTCTGGGATGGCTGGAGGTCATCACTTGGGATTTCCTCCTCCTAAATCATCCCTTCTCCTCTGCCTGGAAGCTGAGGAGCTGCGTCGTTGGGAGGCTGAGCTCCAAAAAAGTCCCCCATGGGGCATCTACAGCCTGGATCTCCTGCTGCAAGAGAGGCCACCTGATGCTGGCAGCCAGTGACGAATGGAAGGCATCAGAGCTGTGCCAAGACTCAAAAACTTGAGGTCTTCAAAGATTTGAGATCTTTTGAGTTCCTCAAGAACCAGTGACCTTCAAGATCCTCAAAAAATTGAGATCCTGGAAAATCTGAGACCCCCCTGAGATTCTTAAAATACTTGAGATCCTCAAATTCCTCCAAGACTTGAGATCCTGGAGGTCCTCAAAATATCTGAGAACCTGGAGATCCACAAATACTTGAGATCCTTAAATTCGTCCAACACTTGAGACCCTGAAGTTTCTCAAAAGATGTGAGAACCTCAAGATCCACAAATACCTGAGACCCTTAAATTCCTCCAAGACTTGGGATCCTGGAGTTTCTTAAAAGATCTGAGAACCTAGAGATCTAAAAATACTTGAGATCCTCAAATTCCTCCAAGACTTGGGATCCCCAAGCTCCTCAAAGATCTGAGAACCTCAAGATCCACAAATACTTGAGATCCTCAAATTCCTCCAAGACTTGGTATCCTCAAAGATCTGAGAACCTCGAGATCCTCAGAAACTGGAGATCCTTGTTCCTCAGAAATCAGGTCCTTGAGATCCTCATAAGTTTGAGGTCCACAAGATCCTTAAAAAACCCTCTACATCGAGTTTGCTCGAAGCTCTGAGAACCTCAAGCTTCTCACAAATGAGACTCTGGAGGTCCTTAAATACTTGAGATGCTACAAAACTTGAGCATCTGAGATGGAAAGTGACCTTGCTGGGTGGGATGGTTGTGTCAGATCTGGGATAACCAGGTGCTTCCTCCGCTCCCACCACCAACCATTCACTTGATGGGGTGGCAGGAGACCTCAAAAGACGCCCCGAAACCGCCCCACCAACCCCCCTCAAACTCTTCCTCATCAACTCAATGTGACTCGATTCCATCTGGAGACTCAATCGGCCGTTCCCCGACTTCCCGCTCACCGGTCGAGTAGGGATCGGGCTTATGATGCCGCGGCGACGGGTGATGTTGGATGACCTGTTGAGGTTTGGCCGGCTGTTGCGGCGGCGGCGGCGGCGGTGGGGGCGGAGGGGGAGGTTGAGGGGGCGGATGTTGCTGAGGGGGCGGTGGTTGGGGTTGGGGGATGTGGGATGCGAAGGGCATGGGTTGCATGTGCATGGGCCGCGGCGGCGGTTGGTGCTGCAGCTGTTGCACGGCGGGGTGGGCCGGCGGCTGTAGCGGCGGTTGCGGTTGTGACTGGACCTTCACTGAAGGGAGAAGAGGAGTCTGAGGCTGCACTTTTTGCAGCTGCTGAAGGTAGAGCTGCATCTGGCTGGTGCTCAGAGGCAGGTTGTGGTGAGGAGGAGGAGGTTCTTCGTCCTCCAGCAGGACTTGGGGAGGTTGGGGTAGAGGAGGTTGAGGAAGCATGGGTTGCTGGCTGATGGCCGGTGAGACAGCCGGTGGACGCGAAGGCTTCGGGGGTAGCGCCGCGGCTCGGTTACTGGGTCTTGAGGGCTGCTGAGGCAGAGCGTTGTGCAAAGCTGGGGAGAAAGGGGAGGACATGGTGGCACATCAGGAGGAGAGACCCTCCCTTCACCCACCCAACCGCTCCTCCTCATCTTCCAAGAGGAATCAAACCCTCACCCAACACCATCCTCTTCCTCCCAGCTGAGGAAGGACCACGCACCCACCCAACACCATCCTTTTCCTCCCAGCTCTGAGGAAGGATCAACCCCCCGCCCCCCAACACCATCCTCATCCTCCCAGCTCTGAGGAAGGACCACGCACCCACCCAACTGCTTCTCCATCCCTGGTCATCTTCCAGGAGGAACCAAACCCCCACCCAACACCATCCTCTTCCTCCCAGCTCTGAGGAAGGACCACACACCCACCCAACCGCTCCTCTGTCCCTGCTCATCTTCCAGGAGGAACCAACCCCCCAGCCAACACCATCCTCTTCCTCCCAGCTCTGAGGAAGGACCACACACCCACTGCCTTTGTCTCAAGAAGCTGGTGCTCACCTGGAGGAGACACCACGGCATGCTGGTTGAGGTGGGGAGGAGTGCTGTGCTCGGGCGGTTGAGGAAGATGAGGAGGCATCTCCGGTTGAGGAAGATGCATGATGGGTTGGGTGAAATGAGTCATGGTGTCAAACATGTTCCCAGGCAGCGGGTGCTCCAGGACGGGGACTTGCGCTGGGACGAAAGGTGGTGGAGAAGATTTCATCTGGGGTGGAGCTTGTTGAGGGACGGGAGGCGGCGGTGGCGGTGGCGGGGGCTGCTGGGGCGGTAAGGGCTGCGGCGGTAAGGGCTGCGGCGGAGGAGGGGGCGGTGGGGGCTGTTGAGGTTGAGGAGGTGGAGGAGGCTGAGGAGGCGGCGGTTGTTGCTGCACCGGTTGATGGTGGTGATGGTGATGCTGAAGGGGAAGGAGAAAAACCACCTGTGAGTTACCAGAATACCTTCTCTTGTCATCAAAATGTCTTCCTGGTCATTGAAATCATCTTCCTGGTCACCAAAATCCCCTTTCCTGGTCACCAAAACCCTCTTCCTGATCACTGAAACCCCTTCTTGGTCACCAAAACCCTCTTCTCGGTCCCCAAAAACCCTTCCTGGTCATTGAAACCCCTTTCCCAGTCACCAAAACCCCCTTCCCTGTCACCAAGATCCCATTCCTGGTCACCAAGACCCCCTTCCTGGTCCCCATAACCCCCTTCCTGGACACCAAGTCCCCCTTCCTGGACACCAAGTCCCCCTTCCCGGTCACCAAGTCCCCCTTCCCAGTCACCAAGACCCTCTTCCTGCTCACAAAGACCCCCTTCCTGCTCACAAAGACCCCCTTCCTGGTCACCAAGACCCCATTGCTGGTCACCAAGACCCCATTCCTGATCATTGAAACCATCCTCCTGGTCATTGAAACCCTCTTCCTGGTCACCAAGACCCCTTCCCGGTCACCAAGACCCCCTTCCTGGTCACCAAGACCCCTTTCCTAGCCACCAAGTCCCCTTTCCCGGTCACCAAGACCCCATTCCCGGTCACAAAACTCCCTTCCCGATCACCAAGACCCCGTTCCTGGTCACCAAGACCCCTTTCCCGGTCACCAAAACCCCCTTCCTGGTCACCAAAACCCACTTCCTGGTTACCAAGACCCCTTCCTGGTCACCAAAACCCCCTTCTTGGTCACCAAAACCCCTTCCTGGTCACCAAAACCCCTTTCCCGGTCACCAAAACCCGCTTCCTGGTTACCAAAACCCCATTCCTGGTCACCAAGACCCCATTCCCAGTCACCAAGACCACATTCCCAGTGTCCTTTCAGCCATCCCCCTCAAACCAGTGCTGACCTGAGCCAACCCCCCCACCAAACTGTTGGTATCAACCAACATTCCTGGTGTTCCCAAACCTCTCCAGAGCTCCAATCCCAACTCCAAGGAGCTGAGAAGGTCGTTATGGTCTCCTACCTTCTTCTGCTCGCGCCCTGAATGTCCTTTTTTCTTCAATTTCGGTGCCAATTCTGCCAAAAACAACCAACAAGAACAACCAGAAGAACCGTTAGTACCTCAGTGGTGGCCCCTCTATCCCCTTCACCCCTCTCTTCACCACCCCCCTCCCCCGAAATTAACAGCACTAATTAGGGCCCAACTGGTGGAAGAGGAGGTTCTTAGGCACCTATTAAGCTGGATTCACCCTGGGAATTCCTTGCTTGGTGGTTTCCACCATCACGTTGTCCCAGAAAGGAGGAGAAGACAGGAAGAAGGAAAACAATCTAAGACGACCCCCATCCACCCCCTTGGTCTCCTTGGAGAAGACCCAACAGCCAAGATCAACCATTCCTTAAGCCAGGCTTAAGTTATTCCAGGAATGCTGGGGAGGAGATAAGGAGCTGGAGAGAGACTTAGGAGGAACATATCAAATATCATGGTTACACCAACTTTCCACATCCCTCCCCCTTTCTTCTCCTACTCCTCAATCCATGGAGGCTTCAGGTTCACCAGCTTCCCATGGGATGTTCTCTCAAGCTTCATCCTCCCCCTACTCCAGAGATATATCATCATGGAGAACAAATGGAGAAGTTTTGGGTCCAGGGCAACAAGATCCCAGGATGTCCACCAGGAACCATCCAAGAATGATGGAAGGAACAAAAATATCTCCTCAATGTTTGGATTCTCCTGGAGTAAAACCTTCTCAACCATGAGATGCCCCAGGAACATCTCCTAGATGGGGTTTTTTCCTTTCAATCCCTCCCACCGCGTGTCCAGGCAAGAGGTGATGGTCTGTTCTGGTCTAGTGGTGGGATTTTGTGGAGTTTAGGGTGGTTTCTTGTAAAAAAAACCCAACCAGAAATGGTTGGGATGGAGAAGGGAACATCTCAACCAAGAAACGTTGGGCTTCAAGGTGGGAAAGGCTTCTTGAGCCCAAGGTTGATGGTTCCTGATGGTACAAGCCCAGATGTGGTGGATCATAGAAGAGCAAGAGAGGGGGAAGAAGAAGGTTGAAGGAGATATCGGCATCAGAGGATGAGGTGGAAGAGCAAGATGGGGATGAAACTGCCAGAGTGGAGAGGTGGGACTTCTTGGAGCATCCTGAGGTGGTCACTGATTTGGATGGGCGTTTGGGGCTCTGGATTTGGGTGCTGAAGGATCTGGATGGGTGCCCGTGGATCCAGATGGGTGGCTGTGGCTCCAGATGGGCATCCACAGGTCTTGATGGGTGTCCACCGGTCTTGATGGGCATCCACAGGTTGTGATGGGCATCCATAGATCTTGATGGGCATCCATAGATCTTGATGGGCATCCACAGATCTTGATGGGTGTCCACAGGTCTTCATGGGCATTCACAGGTCTTCAGGGGCATCCACAGGTCTTCATGGGTGTCCACAGATCCAGATGTGTGTCCATAGATCCTGATTGGCATCTGTGTCTACAGGTGGACATCTGGAGCTTCAGGTGGACATCCACAGATCCAAACATGCCTCCACAGCTCAAGATGAGTAGCCCATGGCTCCAGACGGATATCCACTGCTCTGGATGGATGCCAGGCATGAACCCACCTCCCAGAAAGACCAAGACCTGATATCTTCTATGGCACCATCTTGGCCAAGCACGTCCTTCACTCCCCTTCTTTTGGTGGGAAGAGGAGCCACCACGGCTCAACCAGGAGGTTCCAAAACCCCAACGTGATGGTGGTGCTCTTCTCCATCCATCCTCCCATGTGCCACAACCAGGAGGTTGTCCTAGGGGAGCTCTTCACCATGCCAAACCTTGGCAAGCCCTTGGAGAAGGATGGGTAGATCCCAAGTCACCTGATGGACCATGAGTAAAAGCATCCAACAGATGCTTTGGAAGACCATGAAGATGACAAAGCCAACGGAGACCGTGAGTGGTGAAGCCACCATGGTCCCAGAGGGATGAACTGGTGGCATCGCCCATTTTGGAGATGCAACAAGCTTGGCTAACCCCCACCAAAGGATGGATGGACCTTCTTGGCCACTGAAGACAGTTGTTGGGTTACAGTTGGCATCGTGGCATCTCCTCACAGAACAAGAGCGCTGCAAAGAAGCCCCATCCCACCTCTCACCCTGATGGGCAGAAGAACACTAAGAAGAGGAAGCCAATGGAGAGACCGCGAAGGGCAAAGGCAACGGAGAGGAGACCACCAATGGCAAAGCCACCACGTTCCCAAAGGGATCATCCAATGGGATCAGTGATTCTGGAGACGCAACGAGCCCAGCTAAGATGAAGACAACTGTTGGGTGACACCATCTGAGTGGTTCCAACATCTCTACCACCATCTCCATGGAGACACCAAGAAGCAGCCCCAACCTCTTCTCTATCCCTGAGGCTATCCCATTGTTTTCCAGGTTTTTTTTGGGTTTTGGGTGGGGGGAGAAGGTCTGAAGCTCCGTATCCTATGGGAATTCCCTCCCCTACACCCTCCTCTGGGGTCTTCTGGGGAAAGAAATGACCTTTTTGGGGAAAATGGAAGCGTTAAAAGCACCTTGAGATGAAAAGCAGTTGGTGCTGAGCGGCTTTTTGAGGAGAATTAGGTCTTTTTTGGGATAGAAAGAGAATCTTAATCCAGGATTTAGGGCAGCGGAGCCAGAATGGGAGCTCCTGGGTTCAGTTTTGGGTGGAGTTTGGGATTTTTTAGGGAAAAATCTGAATTTTAACTGATTTTGCTCTTAGAAATCGGAGTGGGGGTTCCACATGGTTGGTGGATCCCATGAATCCCACCCCATCCCCCCCCAGAATTGGGGATACGCTGCCAGGATCAGCTCTTACTCTCTGAATTTCATTAAATACAGCCAAAATTGCCTTAATTTGACCCAAAAGCTGCTTGATGGGGTGTTGTCACCCAATAAAGGGCACAAGCATCCCACTGGGACCACCCACCCCGGACTGATGTCACTTGGGATCTGGGAATCTCCTTGGGAAGAGATTGGGGTGAAACTACCAGGATTTGGGTTCTTCCCATCTTCCCAATGCCCATTAGAGAGCTCCCTGCCAGCACCACCAACCACAGGGCTCTAAGTCAAGACTAAGTGGCACCTTGTTGTGATTAGGCCAAGCCTAAGGGTTTCCCCTGGCCACACCCAGTGAGCCAAAAGGAGGTGGTGAGGAGCCTGGAGAAGGCTCCTAGAAGGTCACCCAAAGACTTGAGTCCTTCCTACCCACACCAAATTAAACCTGGGTGCATCCAAATTAAACCTGGGTGCATCTGAATTAAACCTGGGCACCTCCAAACTAAACCTGGACACCTCTGAATGAAACCTGGGTGCCTCTGAATGAAACCTGGGTGCCTCTGAGTTAAACCTGGGTGC